>PVKZ01002577.1:0-209904 GCA_004027375.1 Macroglossus sobrinus | reverse complement strand
CTTTCTTTCTTTCTTTCTTTCTTTCTTTCTTTCTTTCTTTCTTTTTCTTTTGTTTTGACTAATCCATCATTAATAAGTATAATGCTACTCTGTTGCTCAGTTCTTATTTCCGCAATCTTGCTTATGGTGCAGGAATCTGTCTTGGTGCCTAAACCATCAGGCGGATAACATACATGAGTGAATCTAGCTATTAAGAATATGCCTTGTTTAAATTAGTCAGCTTCCCATCACCCTCTTCTGATTCTTGTTACATGAGAACACATGCTCTGAGTTGCTAGATTATCTAATTTTTAAAGAGAATTTTTTTAAAAAATTATGTAAACTTAATTTTTTAACATTAGCAACTAATTTCATTTAAACACACACACACACACACACACACACACACACACACACACACACACTATAACACCAGCATGTGAGCCAAACAAAAAATATCTGTAGGCATTATTATTTCCAGGAGCTATCACTTTGCTACTACAAGCTCTACTGACTTTAATGTGTTCTGCACACTCTGCCAGACTTGTCATCTCACACTCTTAAATTAATGAAAAGCTGTCTGTTGTACTACCCTGTCTAATGAATGAAATCTCAAACTCCTAGCCTGACTTTCAACATTGCCAGTGCTTTGGCCTCCATAGATATCTCCCACACAGCCTGTCAAAGTTACTCTATCCATCTAACAAAATGTCTTGCACATGACATGCCTAACAAACATTCATATAATGGCTGAATGAATGACTCTTTCAGGAATAATGTGTTGACAAGTTTGTGTATGAAAATTAGAAGATTGGCATGATAGGTCTTAAATTGGGCAAAGCCTGGAATAAAGATAAAAGAGCTTGAACATTATTCTACAGGCTGGTTGTATAGCAGAAAGCATGTAAAGTTAAAAATTCAGGAAGCCTGAGTTTAAATCTCTTTCATTATTAAATTGTGTCATTGTAAGTAAGTAACTTACTATTAATCAGATTAAATTTCCTTACTTATAAAGTAAGGTGATGGAAGGTTTTAGTTTTAATTAGGTGAAGAGGAATTTAAGAGAAGATGATGTTCTCTGAGTAGGGTCTTAGAAAGGTAAATTTGAGGATGAAAGGGAATGGAAAGCAAAAAGAGTCTCAAGATGGCAAAATCATTTTGGAGATCATTGTAATAGTCAAACTATGACATGATAGAATCGGAGACTACAGAAGTGGCATTAAAAGTAAAACAGAAGAGGATGCAAACAACTCTATGAATAAAGAATTTATAGAATTTAATATCTAATTAGCAAGATAAGGAGAGAAAAGACTCAGGGAGCATTGTGGTTTTGAGTGTAGGAGACAGAAAATACCTTTAAGACAGGACGAGTAGGTGGTTAATTAACATCAAGTTAGGACATTTATTAATAACCATACATAGTTAAATGGAAGAAGCAGTACATGAAAAGTAAGCAGAAAACTTTTAACCTTTTCCCATCCTTCCAGTCCTCACACAGAACATCTCTAAGCAAAATGACTGAATGGTCAAAGATTTTCTCATAGCTTCCCTTTGCATTTACTTCAGTTAGAAGAATGCTATTAAATAAATGTTCTTCAGATCTTAGACTGGAGATCTGAGCCACAGCACGCTTGGATAAACACATCATTCCTATAAATTCTCTGTTAACATGTCTATCAAATACATTTGGGACTTTTCAGACTTATGTGCACCAAGACAAAGCGTTATCATTGCTGCATTAATCTTTTTCCTGGCTGCGTTCCTCCTCAGCACTGTTGTTGACCTGCCCCAAACCACCATCTGCCTTTCTTAACTAGTAGTTATTGGGGGATGCACACGATAAAAGAAGATGGGAATTTAGTTATTTTGTAACTTATAAAATCTTCCTGAAAGACTTTCTAGAATAACATCATTCAACATAATAGTCACTAGTATTATGTAGCTATTAAGCAGTTCACGAAATATGCTATTAAAATTAATTTTAACTATTTCTTTACTTTTCTTAATATGGCGGTGAAAAAAAATAAAAAATTACACATGTGGTTTATTTTATGGCTTATATTTTACATCTAAGGTTTATTCAGAGTTAAAGGCTAATTATCATGGCATGGGAGCTTCTATGTGCCAAAATATTCTAAAATTCTGTCATCTAAATAATCTCTATCTTCTTTTTTCTTATTTAATTCACTCTCATATCCAAGTGTCTAACACTACAATAAGAGAATGGGTATTGATATCATACATATTGATATCATATAGAAAGAAAAAAGCAGCAAATGCAAAGTAAGCAGAAAGATAAAGAGTTCTATTTTGATAATGCCGAGTTTGTGGTAGAACATTCAGGGAGAATGTAAAAAAGGGAACTGGAGACATGGAATTTGGGGCAGGAGTAAAGGTAGGGTCTGAGATGTCAAATGAAGTGAACTGAAGCAAAAAAAAAAAAAAAAGGCAAAGGACTTATCTAGGCCTGTGTTTAAATGTCTGCATCTCCCAGTTTTCGATATTTGGTCATAAATAAATTCATTTTTGATTTCTGAGACTCAGTTTCTCAGTGATAAAGTAGGAATAATAATCTTAGTCTCAGATCGAAACATTCCTGATCCCCTACCATTTGCTAATTGCCAGACACAATGATGAACAATGCCCACCTTTGATTTCCAGCAGCTTTTGATCTAGTCAAGAAAGCAATAGGGAAACAGGCAATAACTAACCAGCCTGTATTAGCTTTGTCATCATCTGGGAAAACACTGAGGAGCAGCGAATTCAGTCTCGAGTCAAACCTCTTCACTCTGATAATTCATATTCAGATTTATTTCTAAATTCAGCACAGCGATCCCTCTTCTGGAAAACCTTCACAGTTGCCTTTCTACATCCCAGGTATTCACATTTTATCCCCTGTGCATACCTCTATTAGCATCTAGATCTGAGAGCCATTAGGTTTTTTTGTTTGTTTGTTTTTCCTATCTCTCTCTCTTTTGACTGTGAAGCCCTTGGAGGAAGGATCTGTGTTTTCTATCTCTAGATCCTAGAACACTTTAAGCACCAAGTAAATATTTTCTCTTGCTCCTTTGTTCCTTTTCTTCAATTAGAAGTAAGAGTTAAAGCCCTAATTGCAGAGAAGGCTGAAAGACATAACAAGGAATCCAAAATGTAAAGAGCTCCTTTGGGAAAATATCTACTTAGGAAAAAAGAGTTCTATGTCGTGGAATTTAAGAGAATTTCTCAAAAAGAGGGTGGTAAACAACACACTCAAATGTGGCAGAGATTATCAATAAGAATGAGATTACAAAACGGCCATTGGATTTGGCAGCTCTACTATATCTATTATCTGAATTTAAATCAAAGTATTATAGAATAAATTTTCCCAATGACTTCTTTGGTTTAAGCAATGATAAATCTTTGTTTTATTTTCTTTTGTTTTTATTTGTTGTGTGTGTGTGTGTGTGTGTGTGTGTGTGTGTGTGTGTGTGTGTTTTGTTTTCGTGAGCATTACGAAGAACAAGGCTTTTTTTGCCAGGTGGAAACAAAACGTTTGGAGTCTGGCAGGTGACTACAGCAAACACACAGCAAACTCCAACAGCGAAGGAGGCTGTGCGCCTCTTGCGTTAGTGTGAGTCCCGGCATGACTCTGAGCATCGTTAAGTGAAAAACAGCTTTGATTTCTTCTTTCACATATCTTTGGCAGGTGGCTGAAGCAGATTCAAACACATGAGAACCTCTATGAATCATACATCCTCTCTTCTTCTTCATAGATGTCATTTTGAACCGAGGATCATCACCCATCAAAGTTTACCAGGCAGGAAAAGAGGCCTGACCTCCCAGAGGCCTGATCTGAGCCCTGGCTTTGTTACTGTCTAAACCAAGGTCAAGTCCTTTCTGAGAGTCTCCATTTCCTGATCTGTAAAACATGTCTTCCTGGCAGATTGTAACTCCTTCAGAGGAAGCACTGAGTTTCATTTCTTTTTTCTCCATCTCTTTGCATAATATTTTACATAAAGTAGATATAGAATAAGAAATTTAAGAATGAG
Organism: Macroglossus sobrinus; assembly: GCA_004027375.1. Classification (NCBI taxonomy): domain Eukaryota; kingdom Metazoa; phylum Chordata; class Mammalia; order Chiroptera; family Pteropodidae; genus Macroglossus; species Macroglossus sobrinus. Next base: position 205,897 of record PVKZ01002577.1, on the reverse strand, counting down.
TTTAGACTCCTGGTTTTAATGTTCAATATCTGAAGTTCTGACATTTATTTTCAATTTTAAAGTGCTTTCAGACCCCAAATAATAGCCAGATACGTTTGTTTAATGCTACAACATCAACAAACTATGGCCCAGGAACCAATTTCAGACCTCTTTCTGTTTTTATAAAGTTTTACTAGAACACAGTCATGCCTATTCATTTCATTATAATCTATAATTGCCTTCAAGCTACAAAAGAATACTGAGTAGTTTCAATAGAGACTGTTCAGCCTGGAAAACCTTAAATGTTTACTATCTGTCCCTCACAGAAAGTTTTCCAACCCCTTACAGAGATGATTGTTGACTTTGAATACCAAGAAAGTATGTCGGATAAGGTCCAGGAAAGTCCTGAAGATGGTGATAATCCTTGGTTATTCTTCCTTTCAGAAAATACTGAGTCTACCTTTTGATAGAATGAACTACAGTGGTCGGTAAATATAATTTTACTTAAGGACATCTGTATGTAAAGGGTCTATATGCTCATGGAAGATGCCAGAATGAAAACCTGAGAAGTAAAAAATCTACTCTTTCTCTTAAATATTGGCAATTCAATGTCTGTCAAATAGACCAAATAGCACACATGGCAAAAATATTTTTGCCTGGCTAACTCCTCTTCACATTCAAAAGCAAACTGTAACATTAGCAACTCTAGGGAACACTACTAGAAGCATACCTGGCATATATATCCAGTCCTCAACCGAGGTATATTTTCATGACTGGCTCTTCTTAAGACTATGGGATCCTCAAGGGATCATCTTTCTATTTCTAGTGTGCAGCACAGTTCTTGGCACGATATCTGATAGATGCTCAATAAATGCTTTTGAACCAAATTGAAATGAACGCACAGGGTTCAGAATGGACAGACAGCTACCTTTGCCTGAATTGTTGCACTGATACCAATTGGACTGAGATCTTTTTTTCCAAAATCAGGGAATAAGTGTTAACTATTTCAGACCCCCTTCCCCACCACCCTACTACTCCTTACCACTTTCCAATACAATAACAAAATAATAATAAAAGCATACACGAAGATCAAATATTTGTTGAGCATCTACTCTGTGGAAGGCAAATGGAAGTAGATATAATATTTTTTGATTTCATAATATAACTTTTTCCTCCCAGATTCCCTAGAGGTCAATTAAGACCTCCTTTTATTATGAAGGCATACAAATCTGCCATTATCCACATGGCAAGATGAATGTGTAAGTGGGGTAGCAGTAAGGGGAAGACAGCTCCAGGGTCCACATGCAGTCCTCAACCAAAGAATCAGAGTAAAACGGCAGTTGCCTTAAGTTGGCTGAGTAAAATGCACCAATTAACTGGTTCAGAAAAAAATTCTCATTAATGAATCACTAAGGAGCACACTTTAGGAACATGGAAAAATCCTGAGCCATGCAGTATGCCCAGAAGCAATCTTCCAGTATGTGGCTGTGCTTTAATGCAATGCTAATTTCTGAGGGCCTCTCATTTATAATAGCACTGAAATGAATCGTGGTGGATTTATGAATGTGATTTTTGCATTGACTATTACCTGAACCCTCCCCTGGGAAAGGAAGCCATCTTGAGAGCAACTCCTAAACAGATATTAAGTGTCACTGTCTCTTGCCACCAGGAAGAAAAAAAATGTATGTCTGGGAGGGGGAGGAAAGAGAGGTATATAATTAGGTTGTACATAGTGAGAAGGAAGAGACATGAGTTCATTTTCAGCCTTTGTGGCCTGGGGAGCCACTCCTTGTGCTCAAAGCCAGGAACAATTCTTACACAATAAATAATCCATCAATCCCACAGTAGTGCCTGGCGAGGAAGCCTGCTTCCTGCAAGCTACCTCCTCGGCTAATCTTAGAAAAGTGATGGACAATCCTGTAGCTCAACAGAATTTCTGCTTTCCACCTCAGGATTCTGACCAAGGCCCTTGGCTAGGGTTTGTCAGGAGGAAACCAACACAATACTCTCATTGTTTGTATTATTTATAGCTTGTTGTTTTAAAAAATAGAAGTAACTGAACTCCTATGGCAAAGTTAGGACTTCGTACGTGAACTTGACAGGCACTTTTACTGGAGCAAATGAAAAAAACAAATTCAATATTGTGTACACTGTTCAAAGGAAATGGCAAACCAGCAACCCTCCTTCCTGATATTCTGTTTTCCCTTCTGTCTCTCCAGTGTCTTCTGACATTCACTACGTAACTGATGAAAGGCCAATTGACTTTCATTTTCCAAATAACCCCCAGTTTTTCTGTGCAAAACTCAAGGAAGCAAATGCTCAAATACCTCTTATTAGAGTAATTTCTTGATTTTGAGTTGATTTCTGTAGTGCTAAGATATGTATATAAAAGATTAATGAGACATGGTCAATATATAATGTACAAAATACAACAATGTATAAACTATAAAATGTCATCAAATGCTACTTATGACTTTAGAACAAGATACCCATTCCCCCAAGTCAACCAAATCTATATTTTTTAGTGAGTAGAGTATTTTATGTTTGTTTCCCAGATTTCAGGACCCTCAAAAGTCTTATCTTACAGGATGTCTTTAATCAAAAAGAGCATTGGTAAAGGTGTTGAGAAAGATGGACACATTGGGATTTCTCCAAGAACTTAAAGTTAGTACCAACACATATATTTTAGTGTAAAGGGTGATTTCTACAAATTCTTTAAACTATCCAAGGTCACTGACACACACACAGTTGAATACCAAGGTACTATTACTTTATTTGTTGTAGGATAGAAGTGAGATAAAATTCCTTTAGGCCTTGAAAACATAAGTCCCACCTGAAATGGCTCTATAAATCTGCCATGTATACAGCAGGTGTTCTCACCCCTTGCCCTGACTCTTCTAAACACCTTAAAAAGAACAAGCAGGAAATATCCTTTAACACCTATATTTACTGGTTCTACCAAATGCTTATTTGCCTCTAGGGGGCATTTTTAAAGATTTCAAAGGAAAGTATTTCAGCTCTAATGGCTGTCAAACCAGATGGCTCAGGAATAGGAATAGAAAGAAAATAGTATCAAAAGAAAAAAAAAGTGACTTTAATCAAGGCAGCTTTTATTGCCATGAGCAGAAAAATGTCATATTGTCATATTCTGAATTGAATTGGGGAATACTAACTTTTAAAAAATTTATGTAAAACTTTTTATCTAGTTAATTTTCCTGGTCAGACAGTCTCTGATCTAGACCTAGAACAAATGCCATAAAAAGAAAATAAGTATTATTAGAATGACACTCTCAATTTCAAGGGTTAGTATTACAAAAGTCATATTAATTCACAGAAGAATGAATGGGAAAGACAACCTTGACTGAGATAAGCATCTCACATTTTTAAGGTCAGCATTCATTTGGAAAAAAAGGAAGATGTTGCAATACTCAAATTATTACATACCAAAAGAGATATTCTTCTGAATAAGCTCTTTAAAATCAGAGCATCAATATTATGATTTAGTACTATGCCAACATTATTATTTTCCAGGTTCTGTTGCCTAATCCATTAGTTCTATTGTATTCCCAGTCACTGGTAATATCTCACTTTGTTCTTCAATACACTTTATATTTCCATAGTGACTTTTATCTCTCACTCATTGCAAACATCAGTAAACTAAGCTACCCAATATCCCTATGTGGGTAGAGGAATCCTATTATCCTCATGCTGAAACCAGAAAAAGCAGGTTCAGTGAGGTGAAGTGCCTTGTGTAGCCAGCCAGTGGCAGAGGTAGAAATGGCCTCTCAGTTTATGATGCATGGTTATTTGCTTTATCTAGGAAACATAACTTCTAATTTCTAATCTTCTAAATAGGACTGCATATTATATGGAATGTGGATATCAATACAGAGGTCCATTAGAGGAACCAGCCAAATTTGTACAATATGTGTCCACTTTTGCTTCCAACACACACACAAATGTTGATTTTGATTAAGAAATTTTGAGAGCCCCTTCCAACTATATCAGTCTTGGCTCCTAAATCTCAGTGGACAACATGGCACCAAAAAGTGGTTTGGTGAGGACAAAACTGATTTTATTCAAATCTCTTAACAGGTAAAAAAAAAAAAAATTTTACAAAGAAAGAACAAATGAAATTGAAAGTAATCTTTGTTAATAATAATAAAAACTAGCATTTTTTGAGCTCTTGAGCAGGTTCCTGTGTGCATTTTCTTATTTAATGCTGACAACTCTATGAAGAAGGACTATTCTTGTTTCCATTTGAAGAATGAGAAAATTAAAGAACATGGAATGGTTAAGGTGAATTGTACAAGGTCAGACAGCTAGTAGGCAAGGAAGTCTGGACTTGAATTCAAGCATTCTGTCTCCAGAGTTTATGGTCTTAACTATTTTGCTGTAATTATCTCATTGTCTGGGTGTCATTACACTTATTCTTCCTTCACATTAGAAACTGCACATTTTCTCTGACTATACAGTAATGTTAGTGAGCATTGTGTCTACATTATATATCACACCAGGAACTCTAAGAAACATGAGAATAAAGTGCACCTTTTCTTCTCCAGAACTAAATGCACTTTAGTACATAAAGAACTAATTTTTTTTTTTTCAAATCATTACTCCCAATTATTTTGAAGGAAGTAACAAGTCTTTCCCCCTGTCTCTAATTTCCCAAGAGATCCCCCACAATGTATTACATGCAGAATGGGCACTTTTACAATTTGATTAGATTCAATGAATTTTTTTCTTATTCCCTCTGAATGTTCCTTTGGATGCTCTTGAAATTCTCAGTGGTCCCCCCACTCCACCCCACCCCATTTTAGAGATATTGGCAAACAAGAGGACCTGTGCCTAATCTCTTTATATTAGAATTTCTGTGCCTCTTAGGATCACTTGTAGATCCTCCTGAATAGCTGTAGTGAGTACCAAGACAGCACAAGCAAGGACATTTCAGCTGAGGATGAGTAGCTGAGACCAGTAAGATTCATGTAGTTGATTGATAGCACACTTCTTTCCTTTCTATTCCCCTGTTCCAATGGCCCAAAAAATCACCACTTCTATTGAGTGTTTATATTGAGTCTGACATTGTGGATAAAAAAAAAAAAAAAGACCACACACTAGCCTGAGAAGCTCAGGGGAGGCCCACATGGCTAGCCTTACAAACCCGGAGACCAAAGTAACCACATGGGATGGCCTGAACATAAAAATTTCTAACTAAGTGCAGGTCATAGTAGGTACGTCATAGGCCTATAGCTTTCTTGACAAGGTCAACTTTTAACTTTGAAGAATTATCAAAGATAGCCTTTTCCAGATTTTATGAAGTTACAACCACCAGCACCAGAACATGAGACCACATTGTTATCTTTTTGCCCACATACAATCTCTCCGTGCTGTGAATGTTAACTATCCTGTACCTGTCAATGTAAAAGAACCTCAGAGACTTCCCTGACTTGTTTTCTCCTGCCTCCATAATCTACCATCAATGAATTTCATGTAATGATCCCAATGTCTCCTCTTATGATTCTAATGCTTAAAATAAGCTGCAAAACTGCCACTCTCCAGAGCATTTTCTCAATCTCTGGTCTGATCTAATAATCAAATAGACATGAGACAGATTAGCAAGAGAAAATAGTCAAATTTAATACATACATATGTATGAAAACCTCACATACATGCAGAGACCCTCCCTCACCCCCATGCATGAGAGGTTAAGAGATAGAAAGGGAACATGGGTATATATGATATCCCGAGCTGGGGATGAGATAAGGTGCTTTGGGGGCTTCAAAAGGTTATTGCAGATGATAAGGAGAGAACTTCATTACATGAAAGTTTGCCCTGCCCTACAGATACATCAAAAGAAGTTATCTCTGTGAATCGCTCACAAACAAGGCCTCTAATTTAAATTCTTCTAGGTAGTTAAGGGAGGAGGGGCAGAATTTTCTCTTGAGTTTACAGCTAAACTTGCCTTTAGATCAAAACAATCCGCATACCACAGAGGCACATCTTGGGGTGACGCGTTCTGTACTCCCACATATCCAAAGATGGTATTGCTGCTGTAAGTGTTGGCATAGGCATTTGACCTAGGTAAACTGACTCCAGAACCCAAAAATATAATCCATATATTATTGCCTTTCCATTTTTAGATTCCCGGAAAACATTCTACCATTTAAGACACTTGTATACTAAGATACTTTTTAGAATATCTTAAAATAATTAAAGGTAGTATAGGCATTTTACAACTAGTAACTAAAGCAACACACACACACACACACACACACACACACACACACACACACACACACACACAGAGCTTTTTAAAAAGCATCAGGTTTTCTTTTACAAAAAAAAAGGTCACCAGGCTGCATTGTGTCTGTAGCTATGGAGTGAAAGTGGCCGTACAGAAATGCTTAGAAAGAAGGAGAGAGAATTAGGTCACATTCACTGGCATCTCAGGAATGATCAGTAGCAAGAAAAAGCTAATTTCCTATATTACCAGAATTAACCCTAAACTCTTCAGAGGTAGAACCCATGCTGTGAAACACATCGAAAAAAAGGGAGGGGGGAGCTGATTAAAATCTATATGTCTAAGATTCGTGGATTCAGCTGATTAGCAACTGAAGAGATGGCCTTTAAGATCCCAGGGGAGGTTGAGCCCTAGTTTAGTTATAATTTCCTTCTGAATAGCAGTGTAAACTACCAGGGAGAAGAAGAAAGCTGGTACTGCAAGACAACAGCGCAGGAGTTACTTTTTATCTCTATCAGATGGAAGAAGAGGAACTCTAGGAATCTTTATAGTTAACTATTAAAATTGGTTTTTCCTTCTTGCCTTTTTTAACTTCTTTAACCTCAATCTCTAAGAGCAATCAAGCAGTAAAACTTCTCCCTAGGTGGGCGGGAAACAGCAAGGTTGCTCACCTTATTCTTCCCTCTTCTAAACGCAGGATCCAGAACAAAGGCTTAAAAGAAACCGAGCTTGCATTTACTAGGCAAAAAGGATCTAAGGACTGGGTTATGTTTTCAGCTTTGGTGTTGACCTCAAAATGCGAGGAATTCTTCAGGGTCTATGAAAGAGGGTTCAGAATAAAAAGAGGTAAGAGATGTGTGAGCAGTTTTAATTCCTTTCCAAAGACTACCTAGTGCTGGATCCCTACAGCTTAGAGGGGAATTATCTGGGGCAAAAAAGGAGATCAAGGGATAGGAGAAATAAGTGTGGGGGAAGGTAGGACCAAAAGAAAATAGAAATGTAAAGAGGGGACCAGAGAGAAAAAGAGATGCATGAATATCATTTCAGTAGAGTAATATGCATGGAAAAGGCAGGAGAAAGAGAAAAGAGAAATAAGATATCTTGGATAATATTTCACTTGTGCCAACGATTTATTCAGCTAATTAGCCCAAAATACCATAATTTGGGAAATAGGCTAAGCATTAGGAGTTCAAAGATGAGTGGGACATAGCCCTAACCTAAAGAATTCATAGTTTAGGTAGAAAGATAAAGATGTGAATAAATAGTGGCTGTACATTCATTTATGTTGTTCTTAGTTGCCTCTTTTTCTTTCTGTCCTTTATGAAATGCTCTCCACACTAATCTTTACTTGGCTGGCTACTTCCTATTATTCAAGTCTTATTTCCAATGAAACTAGTTAAAGTAGCACACCCAGTCTCTTTCTACACTAATCCATGGTATCTTCTCCAAAAGTCATTTTTAACACCTGAAATTATCTTAATTTAAAAACCTTTCCACAGGTTTAATGTCCAGCATCCTCTTTTAGGATATAATGTCCTTGAGGAAAAGGACTCAATGATAGGTTGGTAAACTTATAAATATTCATTATTTGACTATCAGATCAACATATTATAAGAATGTTATAAGCACAGATAAACATAGGATTCAGCAGTATGTCAGGGAAAGATGCAAAAGATCCCTTAAGGAAGGCTTTCAGAATATGTGATTTTGTTATTATTGAACAATTATGGTCAAATAGATGTTCAACAAGTGGGTGCGGGAAGCATAGTGTTCCAGGCAAAAAACTCATGTAATAACATGCATAAAAGAGTCCTGCTCCTTCTGAGGACTGCATTTCTTTCAGTGTGTCTGGAGTACAAACAGTGTTAGAAGAATGTGATAGCTATAGCAGAGTAGTTAAAAGCATGAGGGTGGAAGCTAGACTTTCTTAAAGTAAACCTTGCTTTTTCTACTAGTAATTACGTAATGCTAACATTATTCTCTGCGCCTCCATTCTTTTATCTGTAAAATGATGATTCGTTCAATTTATGTCATGTCTACCTCATGGAATTATGGAAGAATTAACGTTACTGAAACCCAAGTTCATTGCCTGATGTTTTGAAAAGCCAAAACTTAGAACATTGGAGTTTGGAGTAAGGTTTACTGATTGAGAAGGTACCAGCTGAGAAGGTGGAAGACCTAATAGTGCCTCAAATCCATCTTGCTCGCTTAACTAGGTTAAGGGTTTTTGGGAGGCTGTAGGGGACAGGTATGCAGAAGTGCTGATGGGGCAAGTTTTAACTGGAGACTATTAGAATATGGCCATTTATAGTAAAGGGGCGTCAGCACTGACTCTTCCTGGACAATGGACCCTTGGCTTCTGAAAGGGTTCCAGTGTTCCAGTTATGGTTATGTTCTGGTCCTTTGGTTCTTGGAAAAGTGAGGCGGGGGCGAGACTTTGGTGCCAAGTGCAGCTGGAGGTCAAAGTTCCCTCCTCTGCAAATGCTTCAGCTGTGTGACTTGCAGCTTTGTTACTGGAACAAGGAGGTCCATCTGCCTGAGCATGTCTAAATCCAATGAGATATGTACAGGTTTTGCAGCAAAGAGAGTAAAGGTTTATTTTAGAGAGTTGCAAGTCCTGGAAATGCAGATGAGCTATTGCTCAGAGATGTGGCCCCTGGGTGTCTCCAGAGGAAAGATTATGTAAGGGAAAAATCATTAGTCATGGAAACTAAGGCAGTTGAGGTCATGGTGCTACTGACTGATTATCAAGTCCAGTTCTGGAATCAGCCATGGTACCATCCCCTCTGGTCCAGTGGTTGGTGGAGCTGTTCCATCTTGATGGGTCTGGAGTTGAAACACACCTAAGGCCAAGATGTTACCCTTAGTTTAATGGAAATTTATTGTCCTCATGATCAATAGACCTGAAATTTTATTCTTAAAAGATTTGGCACTGGCCAGAATCTTATGCCCTAAGGCTTAATGATTAAGGGAGTAGGCATATAAAGGTGGAAGGATAAGGACAAAAAGTAAGTGAGTCACAATGTCATTTTACTAGACAAAGCCTGTTTAAATCAGAAGAAAACCTATCTTAAAGAAATGAAGTCTGTGTGCAGTTACAGTTTTTTGTCTGTTGTCTCTAAAAAGGAACTCACTGTTTCGTTAAATAGGATAGGACTATTTTGAGCTGGTTCTCCAGTTACATTAGGTCAGTTAATATAAGTAAAATATTTAAAAGAGAATAACAGCTCAAAAATGTGCATATTATCATTTTTGGCAAGGATGATGGGAAAAGTAATGATAGCATCAATGACAGCTTTATTTTATTCTAAACACTTTATACAGATTAACTAATTAATTCATGTATACTTATTAGAAGGTACTATTATCACCATCTTACAGATAAAGAAACTGAGGGACAGAGAGTTCAGTAATTTGTCCAATATCACACAACATTTAGTGGCAGGGCTGGGATCTAAATCTAGGAGGGCAGGTTTTTGAATTTTGCCTTTCCCCATTATACTATGCCACCTCTTTGAATACTTAATACATAGGGAGTCTGCAAAGAAAAATGAAATAAAGTATATAAGCAGTTCATCATGGGGCCTGGCAGGTGTAAACCACTCAATATGGTACACACACTTACACACCTATTACATATACGAAATATCTACAGAACAATAGAACTATAATTAGAATAAGTCAAAATTAAAAAATATGGTTATCTGTAGATTTACTGGAAGACACAATAGAACCTAGAGAAGACAATTAAGGACTATGGTTGAGTTACTGCTGAACAGACAGTTGAAAAGTGGAATAGCCATAATCACTGGCTTGACCTTGATTTCTTATAGGAGTACCAAACGCTTCTTGTGCATCAATCTCTGCCCAGGTGTACTTCTTAACTAATTAATTTTAAAAAGGCCTACATCAATTAATTATAAAGTAATGGGTCATCACTTCCAGCTGCCAATTTATCTACATTGCAAATTGTAACTAATTAGTTAGTTTATTCTATCTCTTTCTTGGAAACATATTATTTGCTTATTTGTGTTAATTTATGTACATAAGTTATATGAATAACAAGTTATACATTATTCTGTAAAAAATTGTAAAGCTAGTCCTTTGTGGACATTTACCATAAAAACACCAGGATGACAGAGAGAAAACATCTTTAACATACCTAATCAAGGTTAACAAAAAAAAATAGAACGAGCAAATTTGAAAAGAATTCCACAATGGAACATGATAAATACCTTTAAAATGTTATGTAAAGCTAGCCAAAAACCCGGTGATTTGGTGCTGTCAAGAGACTCTTCACCTTGAAGAAGATGGAATAAAAACAGAAGTAAAGGTGAAATTTCATGTAAAGAGCTGGACAGCCTTAACACAAATGTGAAGAGGTGTATTTGAACAAAGATGCAATCTTTTGCTTTGTCCCACTCTTCTTTTCTTTCCTTCTTGGAAGAAAATGTGTCCCTCTTATCCAAAGCTAAAACCTTCATCATAGCTTTGAAACTCATTCTCTCCCACCTCTTTTGAGCTTCTGCTGCATAAATAGCTCCCTGCTTTCTTTTGTATTATCAACTGCTGTCTCTCTTGACCTCGTCTCTGCCTACAAATATGCTTTTGTTACTGAAAATGACTTCCCCAAGGTCTAGCACTGCCACTGCCACTGCCACCACCATTCAAAACACTTCCCTAGCCTTACCTCGTTCCCAGAGTAGTCTCAATTCTTGTGTCTTTTTCTTTATCTCTATAAAGCCTTCCCAATAAGATAAGCTGCTATACTTTGGGTGGATGTAGCATTTTGCTAATAATCCACATAAAGTTCTTTGCACAGTAAGTATCCCATGAGAATTAGCTGTTGTAGTTTTCACTGTCTTTTTAAGCCATGGTATATCCTAGTGCTTCAGAGTGCAGGCTCCAAAATCAGACATTGCACCTCAAATCCTGACTCCACCTCCTTGTAACTGTTTGCCCTAAGACAGGCTACCTAAGTTTTGAAACTCTGACTTTGTAAAATGTAAATTATAGTTGTGACCACCTTGTAAAGTTGATGTGAGAAGCAAATTAAATGAGGCGAAGCATATAAGTGCTTAGCACAATGTCTAGAACACAGTAAGTACTCAAATATGCCTTTTAAATACCCAGTATAATACTGTAAGTGTATATTTTTTATCCATTTCTCTTTCTTCTGGCAAGTACTATGAATTTACTTTGGGGGAATAACTTCCCCAGTGCTTGGTGCAGGAGGTTGATCTCTACCCCTAATATTAGAGGTGAAATCTGTGACTCAGGTCTGGCCAAGTCAAAGCATTGAATTCTCTTTATGGGAAAGTTACCCAGGTCTGTTCATCAGAGCACCAAATGTTTTTTCTGGGCATGTAACCCAGGCCTGACCAGTCAGAACTCTGAATCTCCTTCATTAGTCATGTCACCCAGCTTCACCAATCAACATAATTCCACTACTTTGGTCCCCTTGTTCACTTTACAAAAGGAATTTGGCCAAGTCGTTTCCATTAGAGGAAACTGCAGGAACTATCAATAAGAGATGGCTCTTTTCCACTCAAGAAGATGTAATATGGAGAGTTTCTGGAATCATCTTGCCATCATGTTAATTTGAGAAAGAGTTAACCTACACTAGGAGCAGAGCTAATAATCCAATAAATATAGCATTATTTATTAATCTATTCTTGGTTGAGGCCAGCCCTGGCCATGAATTTTTCATTTATTTATCAATATATTTATTTCTGGTATCAGTTAGGCTGTATTTTCTATCACTTATAGATGAAACTGATGTAAATGCTTACCATATTTTAGCATAGCTAATTGTGGAAGGTAAAGATCTCTTTTACTTATTACTCTGGGATCTCAGTAGAGCTCAGAGGTTACTCAATAAATAGCTATTGCACAGAGGTGAAAATATTCTTTTGAAGGTGATAGCAAGATATATTCTGCACTAAAAATGTACCTCTTTATCTTACTCAACTTTTAGGCAGGGCAGAGACTATAAGATTGCTCAGATTGGTGTAAGGACCAGCCTAAAGTGGTAATAACCACAAAAAGCCACATGAAAATAATATTTCTTTGCAAGTTCATAACTTCTTTGGGGCCTAGAAAATTGACTGCATTTGATATGCCATCTCTTCTAGGTGTTACAGAAGGAAATAAATAGCTGTTTTAACAAAATACTTAATTGAGCAGACTACATGACTATGTAAACAAAAATTTCCTCTTGTGACAATGAAGAATCTCATGATCTGGTTTTAAAATTTCCCTTTTCTTGACTTTTATCTTTTAGGACTGATTATTTTCTTCAAAAGCAAGATTTTCTGAAGTTTATAATGGGAATCTGTTGTGTGCAAGGAACAATGAAAAACTTCACTTTTCAATCAATTTTTCAAAGTTCATAGTTATGGTAATTGGGAGACACTGTAAGATGGTCCTGTCTAGCTAAACTATGTTTAAAAATAATTCAATGATTTCATAGTTGATAAAAAATTATTTCTGTTTCTTTTTCTAGACCTAAAAATGAGGAGTGAAGGAGGCAGGCACACAGATAAGTGAAAAGATTTAAAGAGAATATGTATTTAGTTGAAAAACATGGAATAGCTAGGGAGAAGTGAATAAAAGGACATTAAACAATTTATGTGAATTATTTATGTGAATATAACCGAATATAAAAAAAAAACATTTTATTTTGATGCAGATGGCAACAGAAATAAATTTAAAGAAAAAACCCTCGTCGCATGCCACCAAAAGCCCTGCAGGCACATTCCCATTCCTTCTGTTGCTTTGCAGCACAGAAACACAACAAAGAGAACTGGAACCAGCTAGAAAATCACAATAACCAGAATAACTGCCATGACAGGTCCCGTCCCTTTCTTTGTCACACTTTCCAGATATGAAGGGTTTTCATTTGTGAAGGGCTGGTGCTGAATAATAAGCCTGCTCCTCAAGGTGAGAAAGTTTGTCTCTTCAAATTAGTATCTCCACCTGCTTGTCCTGTGAGTGCTTGCTAGTCATGGCCCCTTCTCTTTTAAAAGCTGGCATCATTTAATTTATTTTTGTAAATGTTGCTGTCCATTAGCTCCACCATGCTGAGATACAGAGGGGGGAAAAATCTCTAATTTGAGGATTCTTTAAGCATCTGTTGTCACTTATTTGGTGCAGTACATGCCTAAAACCTGCCAGTTTCTGGATTGGTATAAGAAACTGTAATATCCCAGCCAGACTGGTTTTTATTTGTTTCACTCTGAAGTCAAACCATGAGGGAGCATAACATCCAGCTAGAGATTACATTGATATTTGTTTCTCTTTTTAGAATGGTGTCATTCATTCAACAAATATTGACTACTCTGTGAGAAAGCTCTTATGATATAGCACAGTTACCAGCTCATGAAGAAAACTTTGCAGTAAAAAAAAAAAAAAAGAAACCTATTTTTTTTCTAGCTTAAGTGAAAATGGCTAGAAGCTGGCCTCTTTTAAGATATTGTTCTTTATTTATAATCCACATACACATATACCGTCTCTCTTTTTTTTTAATTCTCCGATTTTAGCAAGGGGAAGGCAAATCATTCTTCTGAACTACACAGCTGCACAGTGTTGTATCTACTCTGTATGCAGTGCAGAAAGTCAAACATGAGCAGAGAGACCTTGTGGGAAGTCTGAAATCAGACATCCCTTCAACACTGCTCCCCAGTTCTATGTTAAAGATAAGTACCTACAATCCCACCATGGCCAACCTTCTTCACCATCTTCTACCCCCATTAAAGAGCTGGAGAATTCTTCAGCCAAAAAAAAGAGATCCGCCCCCCCCCCAAAAAAAAAATTATTACCATTCTATGCCAACTCAATCTCTTTAAACTAAGGAAAAGTTGAGAAATAGACTCTCTGGTCAATTTTTAAAGGACAAATCTAAGATTTTATTTAAAAAGAAATAAAGCTCATTTTTGATTTTTAAATATTTGAAAAAGTATCTTTAGATTATATGATGAGCCCTAAATTTCTACTTTCTAAAATAATACAACTTAGATTCTTTAGTAAAGAAAAAGCAATGTTATTAAGAATCCACACAATAAGACTGAGCACCAGACAGGGCACATTTTCTTCCAGCATCATGTGATCATCCCCACAAAAGATGCTGAAATGAGGATTCAACCAGAATTGTCTCCATTGGTGAGAAAGTGGCACCAAGTACAAGCTGAAAAAAATTCTTCCACAGTTTCTATACCCAAAGGTCACTCTTGGCCACATTTTGTCTCTGAAGACAGAGAACTGAAATACTTGTTCTTGTGAATTATTTTTTGTTTCTTTATTGAAACTCAATAGGGTAAAAATAACTGCTGCCCATTATCCCTTGCCTGTCATCTCTACCTGGGCTGAGGTGGTGGGAAAAGACAGGAAGAGCTCTTACAGATGTTGAATAGAAGAAAGGCCTTTTTGGAATGTGTTTGCATGACTCATAAAGAACAGTTATTCTTAGATTTCCCGTCACAAGGGATAAAGCTCTTTGTCCTACAATACAGGCTTTTACTTAAAAGGAAAACCCAAGGTCCATTCAAAACTAGAGCCCAGTAATAAGCTCTCATTATAGTACCTGCCCCTGGAGTTACATTGTATTGCTCTTTACAAGCCTAGAATGTAAAGCAAAATTTTATTGCTTGCTTTTTTCATTTGTTAGGGTTGTGCCACCTGGAAGAATAGGAATTGCTTAACGTAGTAAATGATTTTAATTCAGTTATAGGAATCATCAATTTAGCAGTATAATTTAATAGAATTAAATATGTAGAAAATTCATCACCTTTTTGGATCACCTCTGTAGAATCAGATTTTATAATCAAATTTTGATCTAAGATTAATTATGTTTTAGATAAGCCAGTCTTGATTCCCAGAATTAATAAATCAATAGCATTTAGAAGCTACTTTTTAAAAGGAGAGCACTACTCTTTGATGGATTACATAGTAAAAGGTCAATGGAGACTAATAGAACTTGGTTGGAATTCAAATGTATTATCTCTCCAGTTTGCTTCTGACCTGGTTTCTTACACATTCTTAGATTTCTCTCCTTTTAGATACAGTCAATTTATCAATGCACCTTTTTCTCTTGATAATTTGGTCCTGTTTTTTTTTTCTTTGCTATTCATTAAACATCATTTTGAATACTCTCTTAGTGCCAAGCTCTATGTTGAGCATTATAGGCAAAGTGATAAAAGTACTCATGGAACTCTTAATTTAGAAGAGAAAACAAATTTAAAAAATGTTATAATCCATAACGATCTGAGCTGTGAGGGTGGGAAGCTCACAGGGCTGTGTGCATGAGAGAGTAGGTGTCCAGAGCTCTTTTGGGTCAGAATATGCCTTTAGTAAAAGATTACCACTCTAATTCATAGAGGAGTAAGATGTCATTTATATCTATCAATTAATTATTCATAGAGTCAGTGGAAGATGAGAAGAGAATGGTCTTCATATGTGTTCCTTCTTCTGACTAGGAAACTTCCCTGACTAAATTCTCCTCATCTCTTAGGTCTCAATTTATTAACTGTCTCAGGAATTCTTCCCTGACCACTTCTTTCTCAAGTCTGGATTAGGAACAGTATCCTTATGTGCTGCAACATCACCTTGATTTACCTCTGAGGTAATTTTAATGGGATTGAACCCGATTATACCCGATGACTGATAAATTTATCACCTCATTAGGTCACACATGCTGGTGGCAAATTCCTCTGTGCTGTGTGTTTTTTATTGTTGTTTTATAATGTTTTAATATTAATACACAAATATAAGAAATAAAAACAACTCCCATTTAGCCACTTCCCATTCTAAGAAAAGAACTCTACCTTACTTTTGCCATTTTTGTGTCTCAAGCACATTTCCTCTTGCCTATTTCTCTCCCTATTCAGGAGGATCATGTTGCTAAATTTGTTTTATTACTGCCTTGCTTCTTTTTATAGTTTTACTACATATATTAGCTCCTTAAATTTATTTCTTCATTAAACATTATGCTCCTGAATTCATCCAATTGTTGCATATAACTGTAATTTATTAATTTTTCTCAAATACAAAATATTATGTTATACAAAGATAGCAGAATTTATCACTTTTACTAATAATGGGCATTTAGTTAATTTCTAGGGATGAGTTTTTTGTTTGCTTGTTTATTTGTTTGTTTGTTGGTATTTACAAACAGTACCATCTAGTGATTTTGTGTAAGATTTTTAAAAAAATATATATCAAAGAGTAAAATTGTTCATCTTAATAGAAAAATTTTTTTCCAAGTGGTACACCCATTAATACATCCACTATCAGTGCATAAGTGTTTCAGGTGTTCCACAGCCTCACCAATATTTGAGAAAGTAAAACTGTTTTTCATAATTGATATAAATGAAAATATATCTCATTTTGGATTTGATTTGAATTTGATTTGCAAATCCCCGATTTCTAATGAGGCTGACAATTATTTCTTAAATTCCTGGTCCTTCATGATTCTTTTTTTGTAAAATTGAGTCCTTTCAAGTCCTTTGTCCATTTTTCTTTTCTTCTGGATTGTTTCTTGGGGCCAGGGTGGGTAAGAGTTTTTAATACTTTTGATATACAATCATTTTGAATGATTTTGTTTTGTAAATACATTTTCACATCTGTGGATTTTTATTTCTTTTACAGTTTATTTTAATGAGCATAACTTCTCATTATAATATAGTCAATTTTGTCTATAATTAATAGGGTCATTTTAAAATCTTATTTAATATATATTTTTTAAGACAGAAAGAGTGTCTTATGTGGTCTTCTCAATGTTTTATTGCTTTGACTTTCACATTTAAATCTTTAATTCATCTAGCATTAAGTGAACTTGCCTTATTCATTTAATTTCTATTTTGAAGAAGATTATTTTATATAAGCTGTTGAGTAAGGAATCTAATTTCTTTTTTTCTGAATGAAAACTAATAGTCCAACTCTAGTTAGTAAAAAAATATACCTTTCCACATGGATCTCAATACTATCCCTGTTTTAAACCAGTTTTCTATACTGTCAGGTGTATTTTTTTTATATTTCTTTCTGTTCCAATGGTCCATTTATCTGTTTCTGAACAAATATATACCATCTTTATCAGTCTTGATAGCTAATATTGAATCTTAAATTATTAATCTTTTTCTTCAGAATTCTGGCTATTCTCAGGCTTTTCTTCTCAAGATAAAATTTTTAATTAATTTTCCAAGTTTTATGAAAACACTCATTGGGATTTTGAAATTTATATATTTATAATATTGAAGTTTGAATTCACAAAAGTGATATAGGTCTCTATACAATATTTTTTATATCTTTCAGTAAAATTGTATTATTTTTTCTATTACAATCTGACAAATCTTATGTTATACCTATTCTTGAGTACCTAACATTTCTTAGGGATATTATAGAGCATGTTATTATTACATTTTCTTCTTCCTTGTTGCCTGCGCTTAGAAAAGTAATTGGTTTTTATATTTGATTTTGCATCCAGAAATATTACTAAATGTTATGCTCCATATATATGTCTATTTTTTACAATCCTTATGCCTTACACTTACTGCCTAAGACACAAAACAGAATAAAAGTGGTGCTAGAAGTCAGCCTTGTCTTTTATGATCTGAAAAGGAACATCTATAATATTTCACTCTTAAAATATTTTTAAGTATCTTGTTTAGATCTTATTTATTAAAGAGTTATTTTTTATTCCTAACTTAATAGCTTTTTTTGCCAATGTTGAATTTCATCAAGAGCTTTTATGACTCTATTGAGATAATATAGTTTTTCTCATTTAAACTTTTTATATTAAAAACTAATATGATAGAGTTTATAATGTTAAACAAGACTTGCACTGCTGGAATAAACTCAAATTATTTAAGATATATTAACCTTTTGGTATATTCCCAGTATTTTTTGCTAGTATCATATATAGAATTTTTGCATTCTTGCTCATGAATAAGATGGTTCTATACATTTTCTTTCTCTTTCTGTCCTCACAAAGTTTTGCTATGCAAGATTAACAGTCTTCTAGAATTTCGAGGGGAGATGTTTTCTCTTTCTGTTTGGTATTCTCTAAGTTTTTTTGAGTAAGATCAAAGCATTGCCTTCTTGGATATTTGATAAAACTTGTCTATAAGACTAGATTTGGATTTTGATTTAGGGAAAGTTTTTAATTATTGATTCAATTTTTTTGAGTTAGCATAATTCAGTTGTTTACATTCTGTACAAATAGTTGTGATTAGCCACATATAACTACAAATTTTTCTGTGTTTTCTAACCTTTCCAATTATCTTGGTCGTATGATTCTCATATTTCTTTGTAATCTTTGCTACATCTCTAGTTATAACTTCATTTCATTTTTTGGTCTTTCTTGTTTTACTCGACCAAGACTGCCAGAGGTTTTTTGGTTTTATTAGATTTTTTACAACAAGAATTTGGTTTAATAAATAATTTTTGTCTTGTTTGTTTTCTACTAAATTTATTTCTGGTTAAGTTTGTCTTTGTTTTCTGCTGTTTCTTCTCATTTTTTATGGGGGTGGTTTACTCTGTTCTCTTTCAAATCCTTTAAGATGGGATCATGTGGTGAATTTTATTATTATTTGTAATCATTCATGTCACCCTTTTATATAAAAGGACTACCTATCTGCCCACTGATTTTGATCTAAATTCTATAACTAGCTGTGGAAAATGGAATATGAACAGAATGCCAGTTCTTTTACTGCTGATTCTGAGCGGAAGCTTTAAGAGGCATGTGAATAACTGGCATAGAGGCTGGACTTCCAGCCCCAGAATGGAAAGGCATCAGAGCCCAACCCAACTTATTTGAAGCTCTACTGAACTGTAGCTGACCCGAGATTCTGTGTAACATGAGCAAGAAATCAATTTTTATTGGTAGGAGTGCTCAACTTTTGAGCCCGTTTGTTACTGTAGCAAAGTTGACTGAAAGAGATATTAGTATTTTAACATGAGGTTCTCCTATAACACAAAACTGCAAGTCTGTATTGACCTTAGGGCCAAGAGACATATTATAAAAAAAACTTACTATTGGAGGCTGGAAAAATGGTGACCCATAGCATGCAGTAACAAAGCATTTGGCAACGTCGCAATAATTTAGAAAGCAGATAATTTACCTAACGAAAGAGTAGCTGTGGGGGAAGAGATGTCAAAACAGAATGTTACTACTGTGGCTTGGTTATTTTTCCCCCCGAATTATCAGACGAACTCAGAAAAGAATTGAGCTGCTTCGCCAACAGGGAAGAAGGAAAAATGAGAGTGACCAGGAATTGTAGGGACTGAAGAGTAGAGAAACAGAACTGTTTCAATTAGTAAAAGATAAATGGAAGTGCTTTGAGCAACAGAGGCATCATTGAGGTTCAGATAAAGATACATGCCCAAATAATGGGTAATGACATTCATAATCTTTGTTTAAAATACTGGCTGTTTCTGCGCATTGTTAAAGCTTGAAGTTGTGGCCATTGTCTGGCCAATGAACTCACAAGTATAGGTAGTATGCTACAGGAAGGGCAAGTTTTTCACTAACACCACAAACATCTCTGGCCTAAGAGTGGAGGTTGACAGTAATCCTTGAACAAGGGAAAAACAAAACAAAACAAAAAGAAATACTGTATAGTTAAGGTGACCCCTAAAAAATTATGTTAGTTGGATAAAATGGCTTAGCAAATAAGTGATGCCCACAGTCTCCTTGAAGCCTGGTGGCTCAACTTATCTGTAAGTCTAGAGAGAAAGACATATCTAAAAAAAAAAAAGAAGAAGGACACACACAAAAGTGGGCAGGGAGGGCTGTTTGCACATGTTTCTGATTGAAATCAAATAATTTTCTAAAAACCGCATTTCTGAGAATGTTTTTTGTCAAAATTTTCAATTAAGCAAGGTAACTGGATTAAGGAGAATAACTATTAATACATAAAACAACATCTTCTACAAGGACAGAGCAGGCTCAGCAAGCTGCTCAGCTGCCAACGCTGCATATTATCCAATGCTGTGATGAGAGGTGGCCAAGGAATATAACAGGAAAAGACTCAGGCTTTTCCAGAAAAAAAAAAAAAACCTAGGGAAACAATGAACTGAGCAAAATACAGGCCTAATCAAGTAACTTTTCTTATCCTCTTTACAAAGAGTGTTGTTCGTTTCAGTCATCACTCACTGTTCCATAAATGTATATTTAAAGAAAGTGACCTTTTATTTGATCTCCAGCTCTTCACCTGGATGAAAAGATTATCTTGAGACTCTAGATTTTGAGCTTTATGACGAGATGGGGTGAGATATTCAAGGTTTTGTTATTAGAAGTGGGAGTGAACATTTTTGAATGCAGAAGTCAGGGAAAATAATATTTTTGATCAAGATAGCACACAGAAGTGTATTTCCTTGAAACATATCTCAACCTGTTGACTTCAGGCTTGGGCCTGGACTTAACATTAGTGACAACAATGAAAGGAACACTTAACGAAAGGCACAGTGTGTTAGGGAAAAAATGAGAAATCAGCCAGAATACCCCAAATGGAGGAAGGATGGTGAGTATCTCCAAGTTTGGAACCAGAATTTGTCTCAGCTCTTAAGAAAATGACCACTTTAGTTTCACTGATTGAAATGTGAATTAATCAGGAATACAAATAAAATTACCAATGAGTACATAGGTTTTGTAGGGGGAAGAATGGCTGGATGCTTCCTGTGTTTGGACACCTGCCAATGTTGTAAGGTTTCCTCCAGGTGGTTACACAAATTTTCTTTCCTTTCAGTCAAGATAACATTATTCAGGCCCTGTTAGTCAGACAATAACCACTCATACACATTTTCAAAGCTGTTAGAATTTCCTTGTAACTTCTGATGTCATAAAGTGGGAAATGAAAAATTTAACTTTTATAATCCCATAGGTTTTCAGGAGTTAACTTCCTGATGCTTTTTCAAGTTTTCTTCTTCATTAAGAGAAAGATAGGATTATGTTAGAGGTAAATAAAATTCAGGTATAATTCAAACATTTTTAGGTACAAGTTACAAAATCTCTCTCTCTTATATTTTCATTTAATGTTGTGATGAGAGATTTAGATATTTCCTCTTGAAATATCACTCTAGAAAACTTCAGTGGGAACCTGTATCACACTTCTAATCTAGAACAATTATCAAAAATAATTTTCAGAAAGTGAACAGCTTACTCACTTCTGTGGAAGAGTTTGTTTAATTATTTTACTAGATAAAACAAATTATAAGTAGAAATGCTCTAGAAATAAAAATGGCTGACAGGTTAATTGTTTAATGCTTCTGACACATTTTACCTCTTTTGAAGAATTACTACATTCACTTACCATAGTCCCCCCTATTTCACAGAGCATGTTCTAAGACCCCAATGGGTGTCTGAAACAAAGGAGAGTACCAACTCTACATATACTACATTTTTGTCTATACTACATACTTATGATAAAATTTAATTGATAAGTTAAGCAAAATAAGAGTTTAACAATAATAACTAATAATAAAATAGAATAAGTATAACCATGTACAGTAATAAAAGTTATGTGATTATGGTTTCTCTCTCTCTAATAACTGACTGATAACCAAGAAGGCT
The DNA here is from genome assembly GCA_004027375.1 of Macroglossus sobrinus. NCBI lineage: Eukaryota > Metazoa > Chordata > Mammalia > Chiroptera > Pteropodidae > Macroglossus > Macroglossus sobrinus. The sequence goes on along the minus strand of PVKZ01002577.1, from coordinate 184,112 downwards.
AAGTGACTAACAGGTGGATAGTGTATATACAGCATGGATACACTGGATGAAAAGATGATTCATCCTGGGCTAGACAAAGTAGCATAGTGTGAGATTTCATCATGCTAGTCACAACTGTGCATAATTTTAAACTTAAGAATTGTTTGTTTCTGGAATTTTTCATGTAATATGTTTAGATCATAGTTGACTATGAGTAACTGATAACATAGAAAATTAAATCACAGATAAGGAGGGAACTACCATAGTTCATAGTTATTAATGCCCTAAAAGACATTTATTGAACACACAATAGGTAAAAGCTACGGTGATTGTAAAAAAAAAAAAAATTACTGTGTCTTCAAGAAATGTACAAGCTATAGATTTATTGTTTTTTTGCCTTAGAAATTATTGATAGACTTGTCATTGAATTAAAGATTATTTTATTTAAATCTCTATTTCAGATATCACATATCTAAAATAATGATCTATATTGTTTATAATTGCCCTTTCCAATAGAAATATGAGCCACATATTTAATTTAAAATCTTTTAGTAATAACATTTTAAAAATTAAAAGGAAACAATTGAAATTAACAATACATTTTATTTGACAAAATATACCCAAATATTATTTAAATATATAATCAATATAAAAACATTAATGAGATACTTTATATTTTTGTTGTACTACATCTGAAATTCAGTGTGTATTTTACACTTAAAGTTTATCTCAGTTTGAACTAGCTACATTTCAAGTATTCAGTAGCTACAGATAGCTAATGGTAGCATATTGGATAGCTCAGATTAAAACATAAATGAATTGTTAAATATTTATATTGTTTATAACACAGGTAGGAAGGAAGAAAATATAGTGATCAAGACAACAGTTTATTAAAGTTAGAGACATTTGTACATTTAACGTCTAAATAAACTTGAGAACAATAACAACAAAAGTAAAGGCTGTGTATAAAATTAAAGTTCAGGTTCACAAATAAACAGAGACCCCTTTAAGAAACTGTTTGATAAAGTATTGTTTCTCCTATTTATATGGGACTACGTTTGTTTTTAATTTACGTCAATGTGTTTTAAATTGTCTTGTTTACAGGATGGGGAGTCCTTAATATAATAAGTCACCACAATAGCAAATGCAATGACTTTTTGGCCTTGCAGAGAGGAAATCTTATAATATGTGGGGTTGCTGGACTCCAGGGCGGGGCCCTGTTATTCTGCAGAACAAGCCAGTCAAATGAATCAAGGTTTAATTCAGAGCCAAAATGAAAATAACTGCTGTTTGGGTTGAACTTCATGAATTCTGAGAATGGGGCACACATTTCATCAATTCACAAACTACATATGTTGAGCACTTGACATATTCAATACCTTTGTTATTCTCTGGGATTCGTAGTTTCATAAACTAAATATGCAAACCAGTATGTAATCCTCAACTAATCCAAGTATTTCAGACCTTGTCAAGTTTTTTTGTTGTTGTTTTTTAGTTGTTGTTGTGTTTTTTTGTTTGTTTGTTTGTTTTTAGGGCTAACTCAAGAATAAATCAAGTCCTTTTATGGTAATGAGCACATCAGCCTGTAATGAATGCAGAATTATTGGGAAAGGAGTATACAGCAGTAAAGAAAATGTAATTCTCTGATCTCTGTGCTGTGAATTTTTAAGCAAGTCAGACTGATAACGAAATATAAGAGAAAGTACTAGAAGGCATGACAGAGTGGTAGAACCCAGGGACATTGACTTATGTGAGCCATGTAAATAAGGGAGATTTAAAATAAGATTGTTGAAACTTTGAATCAACAGTCACAGAGCAACCTTGGGCACTCTTATCCACATCTTGAAGTAGACTTGAGCCGGTCTTTTTGCACTCAAAATATTGTCATCATTACTTTGTTATCATTATTCTATACTTTATGCATTCAGTGTAAGATTTAATATTCAATCTTATAAAAACAAAACAAAATAAAACAAAAACAGTGCCCAAACTATAACTAGGTATTTTGAAACACAACCTAAAAATCCATTTGCCAACCGTCCTTCAGGGACTAGCCGCTCATAAATTCAAGAATGTCCCTTGGAGATCAAAATTCAATTTGTTCTTATTTTGCAATAACAGTAAGTCATACTCTGTGATAGGATCATGGTACAACAATGCCAAATTCTACTGCGTCCTGAATAGAACTGAGTGTGGGATAATTAACCATGTGGTCCTCACAGAGCCCTAAATGAATGCCAAAACACAGAGGTTATGTGCTGAGCAGGTATAAGATAAAGGTTATCATCTCACCCGTGTAGTAGCCTCCCTGTTTCTATGACACATTAGGAGTGTTTGGATTGTTGTCATTAATGATATGAAAACAAACTAACCAACTAAAACTGCACAGTACATGGTGTCCTTTCAAATTCCATGCAGTTTGCAAAGTGAGCCCAGATTTACATGTACCTGCTAGCCCCTCTAACTAATTATTCATTAAGCTTATTTCCCAACCGACTTCTCATTTCCATAACCTATTTTCCTTTTCACCTTTCTACTACTCTGTTCTAGTTTTCAATATTTTTTTCCTTTCTTACTCTCTAATGCAAAAGTACATTAAGTCTCTAGATAGCACATTTTTTATATTCAGGTTAATATTATTAGACTAAAACGTTCCTCTACACCACCATTGGTCCCTGAAGCAATCCTGAAATAGCAATTCATTTAAAGCAGACCTCCAGTCTGGATGCAAAGGCACAGATCTCTCAGTTCTAAAAGGGATACAGATTTCATTATAAATCCTATCATATTATTTATTCAGAGGCTATGGAGACCCTTGCTTAAGTTTATCTATCATTTCAGAGAGCATATAACCAAAAAAGTAGTCTCTTCCTTTACACTTATAGTAAATTAAGTACTTAAAGGAGGTTACAGGGAATCTTGCTCTCAGGTACAAGCCTCTCCAGCTTAGTATTGGCTGTGGGATCATCAGCAATTTTTTCAACTTCTCTAAGCCTCTATTTCTATGTAAAGTGGGAATAATAAAGTACCTACTTAGTGTCACTGGGAGAGTAAATGAAATGACGCAGTTCCTCACACATAAAGAGAACTCAAATAGTTGTTATTATTATCACCATCATTAGTATCAATAATATATTAGCATCATTATAATGAGGTTTCACCAATTGAAGAATGAATTTCCATGGAGTCCAGTCATTGTCCAAAATATAGATTGAAAAAAGATGTCAGGGTACTGAGAGAGAGAAGTCTGCTTTGTGGATTTTCCCAGTTTGAATAGGAAATATAAGATAAATGCTTGATTCTGTTTCTTTATTTACCATTTTAGCACATTAAATTTGGTTGATGAATCTCTTAAGTCTATTTTAATTGATAAGCTCTTCCATATTATTTTCTTGATATTTATTTGTTGGTAAAACAAAATAAAATAAAACAAAAACAGTGCCCAAACTACAACTATCCATTTTCCTAGCTCATTGTTTTATGGTCTTTTTTTTCTGTAGTTATTTAAATTTTAGAAATGTTTATGAGATAATTTGAAACTATTTTCCTGTTTGTCATTTTTCTTATGTCCTGAGAAAATTTCATATATAGCTGTATGTACAGATGATAGATATATAGATAGATAGATGATATGGGCATACATATAGACATACATACATACATATGTACAATATACACACACACATCTTTATCTACCCTTATTACTTTTGAATTTACAGTCATATTTAGACAAGTAATTAATTGATCCACAAAGTTGAAAATCCCAAATGAGGTTGGATACAGATTCTCTAACGACATCAGAAACAGGTCTCCAGCTCTCACCCCTTTGTTCCTTCCTTACTGTCATCTTCCTGCTCAATCAAGAAGGAATTGTAGGCAGACTTGTAGAACACTTACCCCTAGTCTTGCCAAGTCCCAGTTGTGGAATATCTGACCTCTTCAGAACAGCTGGTGCCTTCCCAGCTGCATGTCCTGAGCCAGGTTGGCTAGTCTACTAGATTCACTGGAAAGAGTTTCAATGTGGTACAGTTCAAATGAAAAATAAGGTTTGAAGATTTGAACATAAGGTTATTGAGGAGAAAAAATCTGTCTGACAAAGCAGTGCAAAAAATATTTCAGATAACTATATTCCAGAAGTATCCTAAAGGCTAATAATCTTTCAAAGTAAAGAGAGAAAACCTTTTCAGGAAAAAAGAGAACATGGCAGGGTAAAAGAATACAGTATGTCTGAGAGGCTCTGGCAATTCCATGTAGCTGCTACAGAGCACATGCATGAGAGGTCAAAACTCAAGGCAGGAAAAGTGGCAAAAGGACCTTTCACGACAGGGTAGAGTTTGTGCCCAATTCTGAGTATTATTAGATGGTTTTAAAGAGGAGAGAATAATGATCAGATTTTGTTTTAGGAGGACAGCTATGTCAGTCAGGTAAAACTGGCTTGGGTAGAGGGGATAAAAGCAGATGAGTCATGAGAAGGCTACTACGTTGGTTTTTAGTAATGTAACGAGGACACTAAGAATTAAGAAAGAGAGAAGGAGAAAGGTTATGTCATTTTTTTTTTCTAAAGAGTTTTCCAAGGAACAGGAGTTCAGCTGGACATTAAGACATTATCTGTAGCCAAATAAATTGAGGTCATTTTGTTTACTGCAGGATTTTTCAGAACATTTAATATACTCATGTGTGAGTTTAGCTATCCTGAAACATAACTTTACCAATTTCATTCATTGTGGCCATCATGCTAATCAAGTGTTTTATTTTTTAATGACTCTTTAGAAAATATTGGATTAGAGAGTAAAAAGTTATAAAGTATAATATATACATATTACAAATAATATAAGAAATAATATTAAAATAGAAGATAATGTAAATAGAGCACATAATTTATAATCTATTAAATATAGACAACATATTTCAGGATGGCCTTTCCCATCAAGTAATTTGTTGAGATAATCTATGGCAGGTGTGTCAAAGAGGGCCTAAAAGCCAGATCACAATTTGAATTTGTAAATTTTATCAGGGTAATAAAACATTTTGTTGAGGAAAACATCTTTTTCAACAGAACTTTCTATCCTTCAGGCACTCAGTGCCCTGATTGCCTCACCAAAGCTATTGTTTTTAATAGCATTTACAACATATTTTTAAGAAAAGCAAAGTGGTATGTAACCCCCATCTACCTCACCACCCCAAATAGGTAAGTATGACTCCTTATTTTGCACTTCAATATGGGCTTCCTGACACTGATCCTTGTTATAGCCAGTGAGGAAATGAAGCCTCTTGCCAGTAATCATGAGACTGAGCTTGGAAGCATAACCTCAAGTTCTCAGTCAACCTTTCAGAGTCTGCAACCATAGTTGACTTGATGGCAACATCATGAGAGACCCTGAGCCAGACCATCCAGCTAAGCTGCTCCTGAATTTCTGAGCTTCCAGAACAACATAAGATAATACTTATTGTTTAACTATCCCACTAAGTTTTAGAATAAAACTAAGTATAGTGCCATGTAACAACTTGGGCCCTGAAAGTATTTGTGCCAGTAACTCTGACCATTATTCCAAAGTGAGCAGAGATTTTTCTGCCCTTCTCTTCCTTGGTCTCTCCATGATATTTAATAAATTTAACTATTTTCTTCAAAAAAACATTCTCCTTTAGTCTTGTTGATATTATACTTTCCTGATTTTCTTTCTAACTCTCTGTCAATCTTTCTCCATTTCCTTTTGGAAAGAGATGATATCACGAAAACTTCAGGAGGTAAGTCTGGAGAGAGAGATAAAAGTCAGGCTATAAAGGATCTTTTATATCAGACTAAAGCATTTAGACTTTATTCCTTTAGTTATTTTTTACATTAAGATGTTATTTTTGGTCTTATTCTAAATCTTTATCTTTCCTCACTCCCCATCTTCCCCATGGGTTATCTCAACCACTCCACTAGAATGCACACTGTATGAAAGGCAAGATTTTTAGTCTGTTTTTCTCTACTGAATCTCCAGTGTCTAGATCAGTACTCATCACAGACTAGGCACTCAAATACTTATTGAATGAATAAATGAATCCACTTATCATTTATATGCTGATGACTTCAAGATTAGTCAAATTAAGTTTAGCCAGTTTGACATTTGAGGCCATGTGTGCTCTAGCCCCAAATAAATTATCCCAATTTGGCAATGACAATTGCTTGCTTTGCAGATTCCCTACCTATGTCTCTTTATCAGCCCTTGCCTACTCCTACCATTGCCACTATGTAACCTCAAATTTAATGTAGTAAATTTAAAAAAAAAAGAGTACTCTTTATATAAATGAAACATCAAGATAAGACTCTCAGCAACTCCTTCACCAGATTTCCAATTTAGACTTTCTTCATGTAAAAATTCTATAGCTGTCCTTTCTTTCCATTATTTTTCTTTCTTTTTCTTTCTATAGTACATTTTAACTAATCTGGACTCTTCAGGGTACACTGAGTTGAGTTCCTTATCATCATACCTAGAATCATTTTTTCACAATGACTCTACATACAGTGATGTTGTTAAGAGCATGGGTGCACTATTCACACTGCGAGGAATCAAAAGCCTTGTGGCCTTAGGCAAGTTAATTAATTCTTTATACCTCTGTTTCCTCATTTGTAAAAAAGGGATGATAATAAACTTAACTTACAGAATTTTTCTAGGATTAATTGAGAGAAATATGTGTGAAGCATTAATACACAGGTCGTTACTAAGAAATGCCTAATTTCATTGGTTATTATTATAAGAGATTTTCTTCCTTCTCTGTTCCTGAACTGCACTTTTTAAAAATCTTTTTTTTATCTTTTAATGTTTAGTTTAAAAACCTATCATCTTGATGAAAATATAATTCTTAACTAGATCCTTTCTCCTATACATGCACATATCTACACATGCACATACACACTATTTTCAGTGCTATTCAAATAAATACAGCAGTTTAGTAAAGTCTAGGAAAAACTAAGCAGTCACAGGCCACAAGATGACATGATATCAAAGTTGCAAAGAATGCTCTCAAGATTTTTGATTAGCTAGAATCAATCCAGTGGGAATGCAAGATAGCTATAACAAAAGACCTACTTCATAATGCTTAAGAAAGAATTCATACGGTTGTGTTTGTCTAATTTTAATGGACATATGAATCATCTTGGCATCATATTAAGGTGCAGATTCTGATTCGGTGAGTCTGGAAAGAGACCTGAAATGCTGTTATTCTAACAAGTTCTCAGGTAATGACATGCTGCTGGTCTTTCAATCCCCTTTGAGTAGCAGAGCCTTAAGGAAGAAGGTAGGGTGCAATCTGTGGAACTCAAGAAAACCATCACTAAAACCTATGGGTCGACAAGACAAAGAGTGGATGTATTTAAAGAGACATCAGTATCATGACTAATATAAGATAGTCCTCGTTTATGTCCACCCCCCTCAACAATTTTGTCACTTATCCATAGACAAAAGTGCCTCTGGGGGTGCTACAGAATCCAATACCATATATTAAAGAACCCAAAGGAGTCTTCCCCACCTGTGTATCCAGTAATAGGCATATAGACCTTGGTCCTGGCTGTGGACCCTACAGTGGATCATAAACTGGCTCCATCTTCTCTAGACCCCTGAAAATACTGTCTTAGACAGTCATGCATGAACAAGAGAGCCATTATAGAAGTCCAGGTTTCCGGCAGAGAGGTTCCAGAATGACATTGGAGGGAAAAAAAGTTTGGATGCATCAGAGAAGGTAAGCAGGACAGTTTTTCTTTACTTGCATTATCACTCCCCAAGGTGGTAAAATTTAGAGCCAAGAGATGTCTTTTCAGCTTGTGGTTTCTCCTGTGGGGAAAGTGTGAGCATGTGAGTGAGCACCCAGATTTCTCAGTCGCATGAGATCCTGCCAAATAGGCTTATTTCTCTCTTGCCCCAGCCAGAGTACTGAATCATGAACTGTTTGACTGGGGAGTTAGAAGAAGCTGGAAGAAATATAGATAGGACTTTTGCAGGGCATTAAAGAAACACAGATCTTACTAACCATTGTAAACTCATCAAGAAGCCTATCCATGAGCTGCTGGGGACATGCCATCTGTGGATCCCCTCAACTGGCCCACAGGCACCTTCAACACTAAGTGCTCCTCACTCAGACATCCTCCCATCCTCTGTCCATCTTTCTGTATGCACTTTTAATGGTAGCGGCAGGAGCAAGCTTTAGAAGATGGCTAGTGAGCATGAATAGAAAGTCAGCTTGAGTCTGTGAGCTAGAGAGAAACCACAAACTTGAGCTTTAGTGCCAACTTTTGAAAAACAAAAAGGCTGTCAACATTCAGCTTGGTGTATTGTGGGAATGACTGAAGGTGTACATACTTAAGAATTCTGGAGCAAGAATCATGCAGGAGGCATATCTATACATCTGAGAAGTTCTGAGAAAGCCTCAGAATCCCTAGCAAGGCTGATGAAAGGTATTTCTCTTTTGAAGGCACTGAACATTGGAGGAAGTGAATGTAACTTCAAATGTTAAGATAGCAACACAAAACTTCAAGGAAAATGAAAAATTAAAAAAAAACATGATATCACCAAAAGGTCAAAATAATCTTCCAGTAAGTGATCCCAAAGATATGACGATCCAGGATTTACCCAATAAAAATTTCAAAAAGTAGCTATTTTAGGAAAACTCAAGGAGCTAAAAGAAAACACAAAGACAATTCAACAAAATCAAGGAAACAATCCATGAACAAAATGAGTTTAAAAAAGAGATAAAAATCATAAAAAAGAATCAAACTGAAATTCTTAAACTGAAGACTACAATGAATGAAATAAAAACTATAATAGAGAATATCAACATCAGAATGCATCAAGCAAAAGAAAGAATTTGTGCGTTAGAATACAGAAACTTTGAAATTATCCAGTCAGTAAAACAAGGAAAAAAGAATAAAAGTAAATAAAGTAAGCCTATGTGATCTATGGGACACAATCAAAAGAACATTTGTAGATTATAGAGTTCCAGAAGGAGAAAAGAGGGAGAAGGGAGAAGAAAGTTCATTTTAAAAAATAATGATTGAGAATATCCCAAATCGGGGGAGAGATTTAAATGTCCAAGTTTCTGAAGTTCATAGATCACCAAACAAACTCACAGAGATTCTCTCCAAGACACATTATAATAAAACTATCAAAAATGAAAGAAAAAGAGAGTCTTAAAAGCAGCAAGAGAAAATAAACTTATAACTTACAAGGGAACACCCACAAAGCTATCAGTGAATTTCTCAGCAGAAACCTCACAGGCTAGCAGAGAATGGGATGACATATTCAAAGTTCTGAAAGAAAAATAACTGCCAACAAAGAATATGTTATCAGGAAAGGTTAGCCTTCAGAAATGGAGAGATGCAGACTTTCCCAGAAAAACAAAAACTGAAAGAATTCATCATCACCTGCTGAAAGAAGTTCTTTAAGCTGAAATGAAAGAAGTTCTTTAAGCTGAAATGAAACATATTGGCAAAGGTAAGTATATCGTCAAATTCAGAATACTCCAGTGCTATAATATGGTGCTTTGTTAACTATTTATTTCTAGTTAAGGTTAAAGGATAATAGTATTCAAAATAGCTATACCTACATAATTTGTTAATAAACACACAAAATAAAAAATAAAGAAAACAATCTTAAAATTCATACAAAATCCCCAAAGACCTAAATAACTAAAGCAATCTCAAGAAAGAAGAACAAAGCTAAAGATATCACACTTTCTGATTTCAAATTATATTATAAAACTATAGTAATTCAAACAGTATGATATTGGCATAAAATACACATGTAGATCAATGGAACAAAATAGGGAACCCCCAAATAAGCCCTCATGTATACAGTCAACTAATATTTGACAAAGGAGCCAAGAATCCTGGATAATTACATATAGAAGAATAAAATTGGACCCTTATCTTATACCACTCTGAAAATTAACTTGAAATGAATTAAAAACTTAAACATAGGACATGATACTGTATGACTCCTTAGAAGAAAACATAAGAAAGATATTGATATTGGTCTTGGCCAAGTGAAATTAGACCCAGAAAGCAAATAGTATATGATATCAGTTTTATGTGGAATCTATAAAAGGTAAACTCACAAAAACAGATAAAACGATTGTTGCCAGGGGCTGGGGGTAAGGGTGGGGAATGGGGAGATATTGGTCAAAGGGTATAATCTTCCAGTTATAAATTTAAAATGTCCTGGAGAATCTATTATAGTTAACAATGTTGTATTATATATTTAAAAGTTGCTAAGAAAGTAGATCTTAAATGTTTTCACCACAAAAAAGAAATGGTAATTATGTGAGGAGATGGAAGTGTTAATTAATGCTACTGTGGTAGTCATCTTATTATATATATAATAATGTACATGTTGTACATCTTAAACCTACACAATATTGTATGTTAATCAAATCTCAATAAAGCAGGAAAAATCAATGAAATATCTATATTAAATAATTAAATATTTAAAGATAAAAAATAAAAAATATATTTTAAAAATATTTTTAAAAAGTAGAATATAGAATGAACAAACTGAAGAATAACAGTAGCGACAAAGAAACATGAGCCAGGAGATCACAGTCTAAATCAAGGGCAGGCACAATGGTTTTTGAACCAGTGACAAAGAGGACCCAGAAGTAGCACTGGAGTCAAAGCCCAGAAAACAGAGCCAGAATACATACTGGCTGTTGTCAAACTTTCATGTTGACTACACAAGAAGCCTCCTTTCTTGTGGAGAAGCAGTAGAGTGTGGTTGAAAGAGCTCCAGACTTGAAACGAATGCCCATGAGATAGAACCTGGCTCTGCCATTTACTAGCTGTGTGATTTCTCTGAGGTCCTGTTTTCTCATTCAAGAAAGGGGTAATAATATCTTCTTCAAAAGATTGTTGTAAAGATTAAATAGGATAATTCTTCCATTGAGAGGAAAGGTACCTAGATCTCTAAATTCCTTTCCAAGGCTCAGATTATACATCTATAATTACACAGTACTTTTTTTTTTAATCACCATCTGCCTACCTATAATAAAATTCCAAAGTCTTGTCTAAGTTGCTGGGCACAAAATTATTTCAGTGAATCTATTATTATGTAAGTGATGCCAGTAGCCTAAAATGAGGGTTTGCAAAATGCAGCCGTGTAATCTCCTAGAGTGTCGTGAATCAAGTGGAATTGGAGATGTTTAGAGGGTGCTGCCCTTTTACAAGATTATCACCAAAGAAAAAGGTCAGCCGGATTTCAACATAAAAAAAAGGTATTTACTTTAAAACCTCTTAATTCTAAAATGTTGGCAATAATTCAAATATTTAAACACTTGTTAAGGCCACATAAAGCTATCTGCAGGCCCAATTTCTGCCTCAGGCCAACAGTTTCCCCTTTCCATTTTTGCCTTAATCTTTCTAGGAATTCATGTATTTTAGAAAAGAGAAAAGATATCTTTAAAATGACTCTGAATGGTAGACTTTCAGGCACTCTTACTGTAAAGAATATGAGACATTTAGAGCACAGCACATTTTTAGCACCCTTAAATCAGGTCACACAGACTTTCTTTTACTTTGTATATATGGAGGATCTATTTTAAACTGGGAGGCCAAGAAGGTCTCACTGAGAAAGTGACATTTAAAATGAGACTGAAGAATATGGAGAAACCATTGTGTAAAATTTGTAGAAAGATCACTACAGGAAGCAGAGCCCTAAGGTGGAAGAAGTGTGGATTGTTCCAGCAACAGGAGGAAGGCTGGTGAGGTGAGGACACTGAGCCAGAGGGAAGGAATGACTGAGCTGAAGAGAGAGAGACAGACATCAGGCCCCTCAGGTGTAGGGCCTAGTGGGAAGGAGCCTAAATTTTAGTGTGAGTGTACTGGGAAGCCAGTGGAAAGTTTTACAAATGGGGTGGAGGGGTATGATTCTATTTTTGAAAAATCACTTAGGCCACTGTATAAAAATGAGTTGTCAACAAACATGACAGACAAACAGAGACTCATGTGGATTAGTGGTTACCAGAGGGAAGGTGGAGAGGGGGAGAAATGTCAGGGTAAAAGGCGTCAAATATTTGGTGATGGAAAGAAATCTAACTCTGGGTGGTGAACACACAATGCAATATGTATATATATGACTTGCTGTTGAATGATCACTTGAAATATATTTTATTTTGTTAATCAATGTCACCCCAATAATTTTTAACAAATTTTTAAAAATGGGTTGAAGAGCAGCAGTAGTAGAAGCAAAGTACCCATGTTTCAAACTATTGTTAAATACAGTCAAGAGATAATGACTCAAACTAGAGTGGTGTCAGCAAAGCTGGAGAAAAGTAAATGAATTCAGCATGTGCTTTGGAGAAAAAGCCAATAGGTTGTAATATACATAGTAACCAAAGAGGGGAAAATGAAAAGAAAGAGTCAGATAGGGTTAGGAAATCCGGGGTGTGACATTTTTTGTTATGTTAATGAGGTCTCTTTTGTACCTCTTCTAAGGATGGCACTGGTTGCCAGGAGTACCAGCCATATGATTAGAGAGTTGGAACTTTCTGTCCAACCTCTGACTTCAGGGGGAGGAGGAAGGGACTGGATGGAGGTTGAATTCATTGTCAATGGCCAATGATTTAATCAGTCGTGCTTAGGTAATGAAGCCTCTATAAAAGCCCCAAGAGAACAGGGTTCAGGGGGCTTCCAAGTTAGTGAATACATGGAAGTGCTGAGAGAATGGAGCCCCTGAAAGGGCATGGAAGCTCCATGCCCTTGCCTCATTCCTTACCTTATTCACCTCTTCCATCTGTCTGTTCCTGAGTTAAGTCCTTTTATAATAAACCAGTCATCTGGTAAGCAAAATGTTTCCCCAAATTCTGTGAGCCAGTCTAGCAAATTAATCAAACCCAAAGAGAAAGGAGGGGATTGTGGGAACCTTTAATTTGTAGCCAAAGGGTCACAGTACAGGTAACAACCTGGACTTGTGATTGGTGTCTGAAGTGTGTGTGGGAGGTGGGGATTGTAGTTTTGTGGTACTGAGTCCTTAACCTGTAGGATCTGATGCTCTCCAAGGTAGGCAGTGTCAGAACTGAGTTAAATTGAATTGTAGGGCACCAAGCTGGTATCCCAGAAAACTGTTCCTTGTTGCTGTGGGAGAAACCCCAACCCCTTAACCATTGGAATTGGGTTTAGAACCCAAAATACAGGGCTAAATGAAAGTGAATTGTGTGTGTGTGTGTGTGTGTGTGTGTGTGTGTGTGTGTGTGTGAGAGAGAGAGAGAGAGAGAGAGAGAGAGAGAGAGAAAATGTTGACTGGCTGGTGGCAAAAGGGTGATTATTTTAGTAAAAAGTAATAGTCCTCTAAACTTATTTGAACATAGAATCATTTTCCATATAAAACATCTCTTGAGACTTGTTACTCCAGAATATACTTCATAAAACATCTGTCAAAGTATAGTTTCCAAGAGTGGAAAACACAATATATAAAAATGCAACTCAACAAGCAGATGATAAAACTGTTTCAAAGAGCATTTGAAAAATTGGATATCTGAATTCATTTGAATACAATTGCTAGTTAGATTCAGAACTGATTAATGTCCTCCTGGGCATAATCTTCGGGATTTTCTATTCTGTGACTCAGAAATCATTTGCATCTCTATGGAATTCTATTGTCCAAATATAATGATTAAAAGTATCCTGGTTTTGAAAACAAATTATATGGCTTTTCTATTTATTAAAAAAAAAAAATGTAAACTCACAAAATCCAAACCTTTAACCAAAAGTAAATAGTAAATCCAACAAAAGTACATTCTACTAAATAGGTGATTGAACAGGCCTGTTAAACAATGCTCCCATATAACTATAGACATGCTGCTATCTGTCTTATTGCCAAATTTAGAATAATTTGTCTTAATGTACACTTTTATGATAACAAATTATCTCCAAAGATTATTCATGATCACTCATAAATGTGTGTGTGTGTGCACTCACACGTACACACACACACAGACACACACAATAATGGTCTTATCGTGTTCTGGACATAAATGCAACACATTTCCTTGAATACAGTGTTAAGAAACTACTAATGCCAGAGAATCATTTTTCATGTGAAAATATGTATAAAAAAAATTAGGACTCTATTTTCCAAAGCTTCTATGTTGTTTGTTCTTTGATCCAGATGCTATAAATCTAAGCCTGAGAAGCGCTTCATGAGTTTAACCTGTAGTTCCTATCATATGAATGAATTCCTCTTTTCAAGGTTCCTATAATCTGTTAATGTTCCCAGCCTGCCTGAAAATGACCTATGGAAAGCTGAACTGCTTTTTTGTATCTATAACCCTTCCCTCCTAAGACAATTACAGTAACTGTCCCAGTAAAACAATTTCAACTTACTGTAAATGTTGAGCGATATGGGGAATATTGAACATACTAAACAAACCTAATCATTTTTAGCATCCCTCTTTACATAAGGTTAAAAATAAATTTTGTGATTGCTCTTATACTCCCTGGAAAAATCTCAGTAAGAATTTAGGTATAAAAGATATGTTGGGTTTCCCCCTTGAATTTAGGGTCTGATTTTGGAAGGCAAAAACAGGGTTATGAATCCCTAAGAAGAATGTCATGGAACATTGGCTATTTGTCAAGCAGGATACAGCAATATATTTTAAATACACAATTATAAAAAATGTTAGCTCTTTTAAATAAAGAGCTTTTCTTTTTTTCTTTTTTGGTTGTTTTTCAATAATAGTGGGATACAGAATATCTACTATCTGAGTAAACTGCATAAAAGTTAAAAGAATATTTTATTACATCTGTAAAGAGTAGAATATGCCAAGATATACTTATTTTTAAAGAAAGAAAACTAAATTCTATTATTGCATGTATATAATATTTAGCAGTAAAGGACATATAAGCTCCTTTAATCATTATATTTGGACAATATAAGGATCTTTTGAATAACTTTCTCAAAACCAAGTTAATTTTACCACAATTTAACATTTTATTCTTTTTAGATTCATTATTTTCAGATATTATAAATTAAGGAAGTAAAGTTTACTTTCTACAAGCCTTTTACAACTTTCTTCATTCATAAAATTTTGTCTTTTGCTATCATCTTTCATATTCTGAACAATCTGACACTTTGCTTTGAATCAAAACTACATCCTTTTACCCTCGATAAACCAAGGCACATCCATTATATTGGTACATAGTTATATTCCTTTGTCAATATTGTTCCTTACATAGTCTTAATAGCTGTAAAATAATTATATATTATGAAATGTATTGTTAAATGTTATATATAATTAAAATAGTAATTTTGCGCTCGTGCGCACACACGCGCGTGCACGTGTGTGTGCATTTCTCTGCCACTGGTTCCTGACACAAAGCTCCTAAAATCTTGTAATTTCCTAAATGATAGGAGCATCTTTTGTTCTAATATTTTATCTTTGATGCTGGTTCCTGACAGAGAGATCTTAAATTCCTCAGAATTTTCTAGGTGATAAATCTTTTATTCTAATGAGGTGACTTCTGGTGGGCTCCTGGATGGGGACTGGTTGCCTGAAAGATCAAGCCTTGATTAGAAACTTGAAACTTTCAGCCTCACCCACCATTTTCCAGAGAGAGGCTAGAAATTGAGTTAATGATCAATTTGCCCTTGTGAGGAAGTCTCCATAAAAATCTCCAAAGTACAGAGTTTGGGAAGCTTCCTAGCTGGTGAATACATCCACGTAACAGGAAGATGGCGCACCCCAACTCCATGGTGCAGTAGTCATTGCTAATGAGGTGACTTCTGGCGGGCTCCTAGATTGAGATTCTTCCAGACATTGCTCTCTGTATCTCTTCACTTGGTTGTTCATCTGTATCTTTTATCATATCCTTTATAATAAACTAGTAAACATAAATAAGTGTTCCCCTGAGTTCTATGAGCTACTCCAGCAAAAAAAAACTGAATCCAAGGGTGAGCTGGTCATGGGAACCTTTGATTTGTAGGTTATAGGTAACCTGGGCACCTACTAATTGCAAATGATGGGCTGTCTCATGAGACCGAGCCCTTAAATTGTCCTAACTCTAGTTAGTGTCAGAATTGAATTGATTTATAAGACACCCAACTTGCATTGTAAAGAATTTCTTGCTGTGGGGAAGAAAACCCTACCCATCTAGTGTCAAAAGTATTGTGAGTGTGGTAATAGTTTCAGAATAAAGAATAAACACAGGTGGAAGAGGAAGAATTTCCTTTACAATTGCCCATATCAATTATAATTTTTAGTCAGATTAAATGCTTTTCCACCGAGAGACGTGGGAAATACATCATTGATAACTCTGTCTCATTATTGAACTACCAAAGCTCATGAGTGGAGAGAAATAAAAATTTCTGTTGGGATAGCATAAAATCATTTCCTATGACTACACCAATGTCTTGTACATCTTCTTAATAAATGTAATCATTGGATTATATAATCCAATGATATGGCCACCTCATAACTGATAAAATAAAAATGAGAGGCAAAATAATACATGTGTTAAGACAATGTGACCAAGGTTTTAGCATTCTATCTTACTTGAAAAATATCTATGTTTCTAAAATAATACATAATTACCTTGATATGATAGTAGTTTAAAATTTTTAAATTACAGATTTTGGAAATTCTGGTTAATCCTGAAACTACAGAACATAATTAAAAGTTATACAAAAGCATTTTTCAAATACATAATTTAATTTAGTTGAACACATGATTTTACTTTTTTTAATTTTAAATGTTATGTGGAACAGTAGTTGGAAGTGATGTTGGCTTATCTAAAGGGTGAAACAGTATTAGAATGTTAAAAAATTCAGATTAAGTAGTTTCTTCAATTAAAAAAAGTTATAAATATTAGATAAAATAAAATTATATGCTTTTATTATACTCCACATTAATAAAGTAAGGAAAAGTATATATATCTTTTTTAGCAAAATGATTAACCAGCTTATTTTGTCTTAAGTTCACCTTACTTATATAAACCTGGATTATTAATAGAAATTCAAGAAAGAGAATATAAAAATATGAAATCTTGAGTAATATAAGATTTACATAGGTATTCACAAATCTCTATTAACCAATCAGAACAGAGCTCCTGTAGTTTGCGAGACTTTAGGATTTAATTTATTACTATTCTCTAGAGATAAAAAAATATTTTACATTCATATGATAAGAAAGGTATCAGTTACCTATTGCTGCTTAACGACCTACTGCCAAACTTAGTAGCTAGAGACAACAACTATCAGTTATTGGGATCACAAATCCACAGTTTGGGTAGAACTTGGCAGACAACGCTCCATGCTGTGTCACTTGGGGTGACTTGGCTGGGGGATGGAGGATCCACTTCCAACAGGTTTCACTCACATACCTGGCAAGTGGGTGCTGATTATTGGCTGTGAGCTCAATGAGGGCTGAGGGCTGGGGCCTCAGTTCTTCCTATGTGGGTCTTTCTACATGAGTAGCTTGAGTTTCCTCACAGCATGATAGTAGGTCCCAAGCATAACAAACTGTATCACCTTTTATGACCTAACTTCAAGAGTCACACAGTATCATACCATAGTGTAAAACTGCTCAAATTTAAGAGTACAGAACATAGATAACCCCTGCCTCTCAATAGAAGGAATGCCAAAGTCATATTGTAATAAAACATGTTGGATGGGAGAAATCATTGTGGCCATTTTTGAAAAAATATAATTTGTTAAAAGAGGTAAAGACTTTTCTCAAATACAGTCACATAGACACACATAGAGCTCATTCTATGACCTCAGTCATGGTTCAAAAGTAAAAACAGCACAAAACCACACTCGTTTAGATCTCAATGCGTTTTTCTCCTCTCCAAGGGCACTAAAATATTTCTTAAATAATTTGAGTTCAAACTGAAAAGCAGACAACCAATCAAACAAACAAACAAACAAAAACGCTAACAAACTGAATTATCTGTCCTCTCTTACCACCTGACTGAGATCTTTGAATGATTAGACCATAAAACCAGATTCTCCATTATTGCCACCACCAGTGGAGAATAACCTAGTAGCCATGTGCCTCTGACCTAAGAGTAATCGTTAGCTTGCATGAGAAAAACTTCACTTAAGTGCATCCTCAGAAAAGTGTGTGTTCAAATTCCACAATTCTGCCTTGTTTTCACAAATGATATTTTCTAACCAGAATTCAAGTACTACTTACTAGCTATGGGTTCTTTGGTTCCTCCCTAGTCCTTGGATTCCTCGTGGGAAACACAGGAATAAAACTTGTACTCCACAGGCTCAAATAAATAGTAAATAAATCAATTTAGGTAAAACACTAAGCATGGTGCCTGGCACAGAGTAATCTTAGTAAATGCTAGAGATTATTACTATAGCAGTACTACAAGATAGTAACGTAATAGTATAAATATTAATAGTTATATTATTATTTCTATAGTAATATAACTATTACTGTAACTCTTTCTTTATACAAGCATACAAATTAATGTGACATTAAGAGGACTGCCTGTTAATTTAACTCGATTTTGTGTTGAATGATCTATTAAGGTGATACTAATTACTCTCTACAAACTTCCAATATTTCAACCAAAAACTCTAGAGAACACGTCATCCAACACCTTTCTTCTATCCAAGCATACATATGGTAAATTTAAGTTGTGTTGTTGTGTAAAATGGAATTGCTTTTGGTTTGAAACTACTTCAAAAACAGCAAGTCATTTTTGCTGCTGCGGGTTGAGAAAGCCTTACCACCTGAAAACAGACACCTGGCTACAGCCCCTTACTGCCACGTCATTCATTGGTTCCAGAAGCCATTTCAGAAGGTTGAATTTTGTAGCCACACAAATGCAAGCCTAATCCCCTGCTTCTATGGACAGCTATATGTACAAGTAGAATCTAAGCCTTGCTCCTTGAGGTTTTCTCTTGCGATTACGCCCAGAATTACACCCATGCATTCTAAATAAAGGCAGCATTTTTTCAAACTTATCTGTTTAGAAAATATAGATTTCCATATAATCAATTACTATCAAAGACCCCATGGCCATTCAGATGGAGAAAAATGAAAACTCTCCTCTAAGGAAATAGCTGAATATACTGCAACCGTATCACTAGCTTATCCTCAAATACCACTTCTTTATAACACAGAGCATTGGATCTGTATACAAAAACTTCTAAAAGAAACATGGTGATAATAAGAAAACAAAACCAAGCACTTTGAAGACTTACTGTCCTTTATTTTTTTAATAAATGATGGACCAACTAAACCAAAAGCAGTTCAATCCAGCATCCTCATTTTCTGCACAAGTAGGACGACTAGTGGTCAGAAGATGTACTTGTCACATGATTTTTCTCATGCCTTGAATTCATGGATTCAAATATTAGAATTGAATTTATAAATTATTTAGTTTAAGTTTATTACTGAGGAAAAACAAAGCCATGAAAAATAGACAAATCTAGGTCTCTTTCTAATATATTGCCACTCTTAGGTCAAATTTTCTTTGGCTGTGAATATGCAGTATAAAATAATTAGCTTGGATTTCTTTGGTTTAGTTCAGAAACATGTGGTTCTTTATACAAAGACAAGCTGTAACCAGAATGCTCAAAAAATGGGAACCTTATACCTAAAGAATTTTAGTAGAGATTTACCTTAGTTTCCTACTGATTTTGAACCTTCTGAAAAAGAGTAGGTGTTATATATTTATTTTGGTCCACATGTGTGCATTGAAACATCTCCAATGGAGTTATTGTTGAGCAAGTAGACGGAAACTTGGAATGCTCTACTGGGACTAAGCTCCCCATTATTCTAGCCACATACCTAAACATCTCAAGAACCCAATCACCAAAGCCCTGCATTCCTCAGACCAGAAATGAATGTAGACATTCGTGCCTGATTGTGTGTGTCTAGGAACAAATGTGCACCAATAAGTTCATAATTTTTAACTAACATTAATTGTGCTTTGGAAACCTGGAACAGCAAGTAGATAATGAATATGTCTAGAATTGTTTTAGACTCAGAGCTTAAACAAAGATCACACTGATTGTCTAGGCATTTGCTTTTCATCACTCACTCAAAGTATTTCTTAATTTTAATTCAAAATTGTCCTGTGGGCAAAGTCTCCCACATAAGAGAACAAAATATTTTTAGAGGTAACTAATACAAAAACAATACAGAAAGAAAAAAAGGACTGAGGACTATTCTCTTGAAGATAAATTAACTGTGCTGAATTTGTAGACAAAAATGTGTGGGGATGAAGTAATTCTGGCATTTATGATCTCCTACTCAAAGATGCTCCACATTTCACATGTTTCCTTGGGCATGAATGCATGTTAACACTTCTCACCAGAGTGACCACATTCTCTGGTGTGACCAACAAACACAAAAGTTCTAGAGGATGAACGATTTATTATGGATTTTGAAGACTGCAGAATATCACAGAAAGTTAAGTAGGTAACAAGAAAAAAAAACCTCCTTAGAAAAGACAATCATATGAGTAAAGGTTAATGGTAGAAAACACCATGGCTCATATTTTCTTTTCTTGAAAGTTATTTTCTTGTACACGCCACTGAAAGTGCTCTTTTTCTTACTTGAATCATTAATTTCTACCAATTCTCTCCCATACATAAAGTGTGAATGCTCAATCTGAGATAATAAGTAGTAGCATATGCTTGTTTATTTACTCAACATTTATGAAGCACTCAGTGTGCCATGAACTATGGATACTTAAATTGTTAAGTAATTAAAAGTCTAATAAGGGAACCAGATTTTTTTTAGTGTCAATGCAATGGTATATATACTCTAATAATGTATACATACCAATCCAATGGTATGTATATATTAAGTAAACATTTATTGATAGGAAGATCATATATTCCAGTTAGCCCACCTTACACCCATTATCCCAATGAAGTGACTAATATCTTTCTAGTTCTAAAGGCAAATTATATGGTTATCCTACTTATTAGGCAATTCTTGTATGCTAAGCACTAGAGACATGAGAAAATGTCTGCCCTTGAGTTAAGTAGCAGAGGAGATAAGCAATTAAATCAGCAGCTTTAACACATGTGATAAATTTTGTATATTATGGATATATACATAGAGTGTCTTCCAAGTTTATCCATAACATACCTGGTTCATACCCAGTGTTGGGAATACTTTTCAGAGTTCAAGTGGCATATAGTAGGTAGACTTACAAGAAAAATAAGAGTTACCTAAATGAAGAAAAAAATTATCCAAATAGAGGGAGGTACCATTGACAAGGCAGAGAAACATGAAAAAAAAAAGAAAAAAACAGAGCAATTTTTATGAAAAGCATTTGATCTATCTGGAGAATCTCCTGCAAGTAAGGAGGAACAGAAGATGGAGACAGAGAGGATAATAACCAGATCATGAAGTAACTCATGCGTAGATATAAGGTCTGAACTGAATCTTAAGAGGTAAAAAGTTATTGATGCATAAAATACTGGATTGCTCTGGCTACATCATAAAATAGAGCATAAAAAAGAGCGGGGAGAGACTATAGGGAAAGATAAGCAAAAGTTTTGCATGGAATTTACCTAAAATCTCTCCAAGTGAGCTTAATTTGGCATATACCCTCTTTCCCATTTCCCCCTTTCCATTGCTTTCTGCTTCAAATAAGAATGTGATGGCCAGATTCAGCAAACATCTTGAGACCTTGAGGAAGAAAGTGAGACATAGTGAGTGAGCAAAGCAGAAATAATGTCTGTAGTCCTATGACTGTGGATTCATTTTGCTGGTTATAGAGCATGTAACTGTGCACTACTCCATCCTTCTGCTCTCTCCTTCCCCAGAATTAACCATTATTCTAAAGCTGATGTGTATCATCTCACAAATAGTTTATATTTTATTGTATTTTTAAAAATAAATGTATTATTTAGTGTCATAGTCATTAGAATATATATCAAGCTACCATAACAACAACAACAACAACAACAAATACAATGGCTCAAAAATACAGTGGCCCAAGTGAGGAGTCCAGTGATATATAAACAATCCAGGGAAAATAACCTTACCCAGAAGGCATCCAGAATCCACTTTTCCTCTCTTGGTGCTACATCATCACCTTGGGTGTCCTCATAGTTAAAGCTGGTATTTCTGTGTTCTAGCCATTAAAGGGGGAAAGAAAGAAGTGGTGGGTATGCATCTCACATACACACTTAAAGATGTAACACTGAAATGGCACATGTAATTCTGCTCACACTATTTGGAGCAGAAGTGGGTTCATGGTTGCACCTAGCTTTAAGGGAGGTTGGAAAATGTCTAGCATTATAGCCATCTTTCATGTACTCTACTGAATCTTGAGTGAAGGGCTGTGCTTTTATTGGAAAAATCACAGCAGACTAGATCCTGAGTAACAATTAATAACTTGTATATTTTTGACATTACATAAATTGATCTCATTGTGTGTATCTTTTTGTAATTAATTTTTTTACAATTTTTGCATTTTTTGCTTTATCCCTATTGTTATATATAAATACATTTAGTTAAATAACTGCATTAATCCCATTCTAAGTATAAATCACACTTTATCATTCATCTATTGATGGATGTTGAAGTGTAAAAATCTAATAAATAACACCCTCTTCTCTAACAGAGCATTGAAACAATTTTAAAGGAAATTACCTTAGTACAATAGTAGCTCTCCAAGTATACCACCAGGAACGTGATACCAGAGACTATGGAATAGAAAGCTTCGCAAAGTTAAGATGCTCAAATCACATGGTTTATTAAATCAATATAAAACATACAGTGAGAAGCAAGGGCAAAGAGATGAGGTGGGTTAATACAGTCAGGATGGAATACAAGCAGAATGGAAGGACCACGCAACTTGAATCTTATGTGTCTCTCTGTTGCATCACCCTTCTCTGTTGATGTGGTTGTGAGGGCCAGAGTTCAAAGGGGACCACAAACAGAAGATGGCTGAGAAATACAATTCTTGCTCTATTTAAAAGACCCATGCGCAATCAAACGGATGAGCAGGTATGGATTTTATCTACATTTCCTGGGGAAAGAACTTGTAAGGCCAAAATGGGTATTACCAATGTGTGATAAATTTAAATTCTCATAATTATCGAATGCTGCTATATATGTATCATCAATATTAAGTGTTTCAGTGTCTTTTGTATGTTTAATTAATATTATTTATGTCTTCTTGGTGCTTTTTTCCTATCTGTTTTTAGCAATCATACGCTCTATTTATTTTATCCAAAAAAAGGATCAGGACACAAATTATAAAGAGCTATGCCATTTGGGGGAGAATTGAGAGAACTCAATGAAATTGTTGCAGACCCAATAATTAGGAAAACAATGAAAGAATTCCATGCCTGGAATTCTAGAGACTAGATCTCTCTCTAGTCTGTTTAGGAATTCAAAGGTAAATTGGAGAGATTTGACACACAGCATAGCAAAAAACAAAAGCACAACAATAAACTGAAAGACAGGCTGATTAAAATAAGAGAAATTTTTTTAGGAAAACAGTAAAGATCCTAAAGAATAGGCAAGACTTTTATAAAAGGGACATGAACATTTTAGGTGTGAAGCATATAAAAAACATTAAGGGAAAATGGAGATGCACCTCAAACTAAGTCTCTTAGAGGACATTAGAAGGCGTGTGGAGGCACTACCTTCATTGTCTCCCTGTCAAAAGCAATGATGGAGGCCCATTGGAAGGCAAACTAGAATGGTTGTTCCAGGCAAGGCCAGGGTCTAGGGCACTAGTAAGAGGCAACTTTTTAATATAATATAGGAAAAACAACTTACTATGGCAACTTACTTGTCCCTTAGACAGAGGCATTTGAGACATAGCCAGGTTTAAAGAATGGATCCCCTTGCAGATTGAAACAACTTTCCAGTGTAGTAACAGACAAATCTGGACAGATTTCAGTGGAAATGAGAAAGATCAGCATTATTCTCAAAGAATTATTGGGCGAGTTTCAAGGTGCTAGTTTCTGCATGTGGGGACATAGGAATTGTTCGTCTTAAAAAGGAACATGTCTGAGAAAATTAGAGAATTAAAACTCTAAAGGGAAGTGCAACAAATAGCAAGCTATTAAAGGAGCAATAGGCAGTGCAATGATAGGTTGAGTTCAGACCTGGTTTAAGGTTGAGACATCTTCTGGCTGAGATTATTCAACCAAGAAAGATGATAGTGTAGGCTTGTCCGAGTAGCGGGTCGCTTTTGGCAGGTTCAAAACAAACTGACTTCATATCTCTTATTGAGAAAGAAATAACAAACAAACATAGAGAAATATGTTAGAAAATTATATGTCTGGGTCAGAAACCAAACTAAATTTAAAGAAAGGAGACTTTTAGAGCTAGAAAATTTAACAATCAGCTCTCACTAGTTAATACAAACTATTTTTAGCACATCACTGGATCACCCACCCCTTTGTCTGTGAACAAGCCAGATGAATACTCAAGATTAGTTCCTCTGAAGTTCTCTGTAATCTTGGAAAAAAAATGGAATTTGAAACAGTGATCTGGGACTACCTAGTGAAGCCTAGTTTTAAAAAGTTAAATCATGTGGAATTCAGTTTTGCCTCACAGCTTAAAATCAGCAAATACTATTCTGTTCAACAATGGCTTGGAAGATTTAATCCTGCCTCAGCATGACCTTCAGTACCTGTGCCAGGTGTAATTGCATTTTCAAGTCCCCACAATTTGATTAAGATGTCACCTTGTCCTGTGCTCTTGCTGAAGCTTACAGACTGCTGAGCAGTTGCTTTTGCTAAATAAAGGGCAGGGCTAAATGATATTTGCTTAAGGCCTAAGATGTGTATTCTTGCCTTTCTAAACTGAATTGAAGAATATGGCTTATATCTGTGGACAAATAGATTTCCTGATTCTGAACTACAGAACTTAAGTCAGGCGGCAGTCACCTAGGGCAGTCCTCCTCACACCAACAGATCAGGACTATAAAACTTCTGGAATGAAGCAGAGCACAGTGTGTACATTTTGCGCAGTGGCACACTCCCCAAAAAAGAGAGAAAGGAACCAAGCGATGCAAGGACATTTCCTTATGTCAAACTCTCCAAAAATTTACTCCTCATCATAAGGGTATAAGATATTTAACTTAATAAGTAATGTATTGCTTCCCAGTTTTCCCACCTTTAAAAACAATGCCACAGTGCAGATATTTATGCCTATATCTTCATACAATGTACAAGAGCGCATACTTGGAATATATGTAGGAGAAGATTTGCTGGGTCACATTATACTATGTGTTATATACTATCAATTCACATTGATCTTCACAGTAGAGTTAAATTCCTCTCCACAGTCTTCATTTTCACCATTGGAATATAAGATCCAATTGACATGAATCTTTGCCAAGTTTTGATGTTATTTTTTTAAAAAGCCAGCCCATTGCAACCTAAATATGGTATCTTAATATGGCTTTAATTTGTATTTTCATTTTCCTAATGAAGTTGAATTTTTGTTTATGCTTACTTACCATCTATATTTATTTTCATATGATTTGTCCATTCTTATTTTTACTCATACTTCCATTATTTTGTGTGATTTATAAAAGGTTTTTGTCTTTCTTTTTAGATTCTGAACACAAATTTAAGGTCAGTTATATGTGTTATAAGTCCCTCTCTTTTTTATATTTTCTGTTTGTTTCCCTGTCAAGATTTTATTGGGGTGGGTGGAACATGCACAAGGCTTGAGTTTCCTGGTGACTCTTGTTCTCTTTTCCTGTAGCTAATCTGTTTAAAGCATCAATCAAAATTTAAATATCAGTAGAATAGAAAGAAAAGAGAGAAAGTTCATATTAAATGAACTGAATAGCAAACAACTTTATAAACAATCCTCTTTGACTTAAGTTCTTCAACTTTCTTTCTTGGTCAAAAGTCTATTCGTTTCTTTGAATTCTTTCCTTATTTAGTTTCTCCTAATTGGCTTTAACTCCCCCCAAGAAATTCATCTCTGCCCCTAACTCATATCGTCTATTCTATAAAACAAAAATCTTGACATTAACTAAACCTAAACATCTTACAAGGCAAATTGATGACCATATTTCCCACATTTCCACACAGTCTTTCAAAAAATTCACTCAGCAAAAGAGAGGGTTCTGCTATATGATGGTCAACAGGAAGCTTGTTAAGACTTGCCTGGCACTGAGAGAATTACAGTGATAAACAAGAGAAAGGCCCCTCCCCAGCAAGTCAGGTCAGGTTGAGCACACTATTCTACTGTCAAGAAAAATTATACATATTTTCCCATAACAATTCTACTTGTTATTTTTCTAGAATAAATTTCTACATATGGAATGACTAAGTCAAAGTACATTCATTGCTTAAGGGTTTTTACAAGTATTGAAAAAAATAGTCTTCTAATATAACTAAAATTATCGTCAATCTCACAGGGAGAAACAATGATTTTTAGAGATTTGGATGGGCTAGAATATTATCTTCAGCCTTGGAGAGCCACAGTACATTAGTGATTATTCACCTGAGCAGATGGAAAAACTAAATAAGATTGTTCACACATTTGTATGATATTTAGTACCTACGGTGCATGGGAAAACCACTCTCTTCCACACATACACACACAAACACACACACACACATGCATCACTGAGACTATCCCACAAATGTCTTTGGAGGGTTAGTGACAATACTTGCCGTATAGTACCATCTCCAGTAATTCAAAACCATTTACTTAACAGTTTTTCTATGCTAGTTATTCTGTACTAGGCACTGTGTTAGATTCTATAGATCTCAAATTAATTACAAAAAAATCTCACTATCTTCATATCTCATCTATTTGGGAGAGACAAGCATATAAACAATACTTAAAATATCTATAATCTAAACTTTAACTTCTCCAAAACAATTATACAGAAAGCAGATTTGAGTACATTTCACTTTTTAAACTAGCCAAAGCATATATCTCTGAAGGTCTCATACACATTTACCCAGAAATTGCCAAATAAATCTTTAAAAAAAGAGAGAGAGCCCCACAAAGAAATAACAACACTGTTAAATTAAAAAAATAATAAAAATAAAACCAGTATGAGTAAGTGGTACACACACCTTTACACTTTTTTAGCAATAGATATGTGCATGCAGCTGTGTATTTTTTTTTTTTACCACCATTGGGTTTTTTTTTCTCTTTTAGACTGAAACCTCCTAGAAGGCAGGGTTTTCTCAATTGCCCAGAGCTCCTAGCACCCCAAATTTTTGAACACTGGAGTGAGGGGTGTAGAAGTCTGTTGTATATTCTAACTAGGATCTCTGATATTTTCGTCTCAATCCCTGTAGTTGGCACTAATTCTAAAGCCAGCTACTCCCTTTCCTGTGAGGAAAACAGCCTTTCTGAGTACAATTGAACCTTTCTTTGGTGATTCTGAAGATTGGAGCCTCAGGGACATCCTCTGGAACAACATTTTTCTTTTCCCAAAACCATAATTGTCCAAGGTGTGGGAGGTTGACCTTCTTAATACTTTATACCAGATAGTTTTCTTAAGTTTACTTCTTTCTTCCAAAAGAGAAGCATAAAAACACAAAGTGTCTAGAGGCATTAAGTCACAGTGGATTTAAACTAAACATTTCGTAGGATCCCAAATGGTAAATGCTTATAATATACTCATTCTCAGTTCTATTTTTCAGCCTGCATTAGGGAATTAGAGTCACAGACATCACCTTTGTAAAAGGATTATTTTGTCTATTCTCAGCAACCAGCTTCTCTCCTAATATGGCCAGATGCTTAGCAAAAGCATGGACTAGACTCAGCTATGGATGGATTCTCGCACATCCATCTTTACTGAAAAAACTAACAGCTCAATGAGTATGCACTTCTATTGCTTTTTCAACATATGAAAGATTCTGCTAAATATTTTGCCATCTACTTGGCACCGAGCCATTAAGTAAACAATTCAGTTCAACTGGCATTTATCAAATACTAACCTACCACAGAAAGTACCTACCATTTGCTCTCAGTGTGAGGAAATTGAGAAATTAAATCACAAACCAGCTCTACAGTCTTAACTAGCTGTGCACCTTGGGCAGAAGCAAGGACATGGTTCTAGTGTCATTAGTGAAGAGCAGGGCCAGCCTCCATTGGGTGTTCTGAGGAATGCTCCAAGGTGTCTCCAGAGCCATCTCCTCCCTAACCTGGTATGAAATCCCTACTAAAAAAGTCCACTACCCTGGGACAATTAATAAATATGTATCCAATTTATTTATCTGTCTTTCTTATAGTAGATTGTAAGCTGCTTAATAGCTGCAGAAAGCCTACCCATTAATGTTTGCTTAATTAATTGAATGTATTTGAATTACATTATCTCTCGAAGGCTCCCTTAAATGATATCTGGAGAATGAGGAAAACCTGAAGCTTCCTAGTTTCTCTTTCTCTCACTGCATCTCTTGATCTTTTGACACTTCATAGCCTGAGAGTCTCAGGGAATTTTTTGTTTGAATCCACATCTTCTCTGAACCTGCAGGACTAACAGATCAGCTATTTCCAAAAACATGAATGGCCATAGACAAAAGCTGTGATATACACAATATGTGTCAAGGGCAACAATTTGCTCCTCCCTCTTTTATCTTCTAGAGTTCCAACAAAGGTTTACAGAATTCTTTAAAATTATGAACAAAGAGCCAACCTATATGAGCAAAACCTACTGGATGGGTAACTACTATGTAGACAGCTCTGTGACTAATGTTCTATTGATTTTACCATAAATCTTAATGACAACTTAGGAGGGAAGTTGATATTAGTCTTGTCTTGCACATGTGAAATGTGGAGGCCCAGAGAGAGTTTGACTTGTTTCCCCAAGGCCACAAGAGCAGACAAGTGACAGAGCCAGGCTTTGAATTTAAGACTGTCTACAGTCAAAGTTCTTTGTACTGTTTTTTGTTTGTTTTTGGCCAGTGTCTTTCCCAGGCCTCAGTTTCATCTTTATCTTGAGGGTTTTTTATTAGATAATCTCGAGTTTTCTTTATGGGTGAATCCTTTAAGATTTGTGTTTCATTTTCAGCATTTAATATCTACTCGACCCATGTGTAAATTGAAACACAGAGAGGTGAATTGACTTTTTTTTTAAGGCCAACAGATGACTCAGTGTAGCCCCAGGACCAGAGCCCAAGTTTCTACTATCTATTCCCTGTGTTAAACATTTAACATCCTTAACCTAGCCTACATACAATGAAAAATTATTCATTCTTAAGAAAAGGAAATCTTGCCATTTCAACAACATGGATAAACCTAGAAGACATTATGTTAAGTGAATTAAGCCAGTCATAGACCAAATACTAAATGATTCTCCTGATATGAGGGGTCTAAAACAGTCAAATTCATAGAAACAAAGTAGAATGTTGGTTGCCAGGCGTTAGAGGACGAGTGGAATGGGGAGTTGCTAGTCAATGGGTATAAAGTTTCAATTACACAAAATGGATAAGTCCTAGAGATCTGCTGTACAACTTGTGCCTATAGTCAACAATACTATGTAGTGTACTTAAAAAATTGTTAAAAGGGTAGATCTCATGTTGTGTTCTTACCACAATAAAGGAAGGAAGAGTACCATGAGCTTCTCCTTAATAATACTTAATAAAATTGTACTTAAAGAATTTTTTTATGATGCTTTGTTTACAAATAGTCTCTATGTCACTCTATACCCTAGGATCCATGAGAGACTGTGTCTGTTTTGTTAACCATTATTTTCCCTGCACTTAACACAGTATCTACCATTTAACATCCTTAACCTAGTCTACTAATCCATGACTATTATAAGTCAATATTCAATAAATATTTGTTATGTAAAAAACAACCAATGAAAGAAGGAAAGGGAAAAAATAAAGGAAGATGAAGAAAGAAAAAATAGTTATCTCAGTTTTCTCCTTGGATAAAGGGAGTTCACATTAACATGTGTGTAACATCATAATTGCAATAAATTATTACAACAATCATATAGGGCTGGTTAAACTAGGACCCAAGTAAGCACATATATACAATATCTTCATTTCTTCCTCACTCGCTCTTTTCATGCTTTTCTTACCTTATCTCCCAGGGTCTATTTACATGTAATAATGTGCTTGGAAACTTCTCCCAAATAGGGAAATCTGGGCACATCAAGATATAGCAAGTTTTTAAAAGCCACCTCCACTCAGCTTGCTGGGCAGAGGATGTGGGCAAATGGGAGCCAGATCAGAAGAGGAAGAAATGAACAGACAAATGAGGTGACTCCAGCGGACCAACAGACTTGTGGGCACATGAGAAGCACCGGCTTGGGGTACCCAGAAATGACTGAGATCTTTTTGAGTGGCACTAATGTAAGGCAAGCGATCTCAAAATCTTTAAAGTTTGAAACAACATAATTTGAGTTTTAAAAAAAGAAAAGTAACCATTTATATCTGCAGGATAATGAAGAATCCTTCTAGTTGAGTTATTGGTGGAAATAAAATTATTAGCATTTTCCAGATGTTTCTTCTTACCATCATCAGGCCTATTCTGCTAAGGTTTGCTTAATTACTAAAAATAGCTTTCTCTTTAAACCTAAAGATTTCTAGGAGGTTGGGTCATATAATGTGATCTCTGTATATCCTTCGAAGTTTACAAAACTGACCAAACTCTACTAAACCAGACCCTGTGAATCTATCTACTACTCTCTCACACACTCACATTTTAAACACCTGCCTCCCTCAAACCTCAGAATTTATCTGCCAAGTTTATTCTATGTGATGTTTATCCTTTAGCTTCCTGATTCCCTCACCCCTTCAGTATTCCTCAGGCATAAATTATGACAGGTTTGCTTAAACAAATGCAGTTACTATTACTGTCTTACACAACCAAACCAAACCAAGCTGCATCATGAGACACTGAGCTCTGACTTACATTGGGAAAGACACATTCCAGGCAGAAACAATAATAGCAGAGGAAGGAAGAAGCACTAAAATCGAACATTAATGTTCCAAATTATAAACCGGGCTGGTGGTTCCCTTCTGTCTGCCTGGAGACTAAGCACAGTCACTTAATTCCTCATTTGTTTCCCTCAGGCCCAGCCCCAGCTTGCCTTTAGATGTGAATTGGTTCTGTGGCAAAAACAGAAAACAAAGCCTGACTGAGGAAGATTTTGCAAAGCTAAACTCAAGAGAAACTGAGCCAAGAAAACACCATATATTTATTTGCAAAAGCATTTTATTCTGCCCATTGTGGTTTCCTGTGTACATATTGCAAGAATAATGCTCTTTATACCTTTTTCAAATTTCCAAATACCCTCACTGGGCTCTATTACAGAAAAGCCTTACATCTTAAACCCAAAACTGTTCTACAGAACATTAACATCTACAGAAAGATGTTACTGTATGGTCTGTGAAAAAAAGGATCTTCTGATAAAATATGCAGAGAAATGCCAGTATATATATTTGAGATTCAGATTATACCTTAGCCCACTAAAAGATCTAAAAAAAAAATACCTTTTAAGAAAAAAATTGTCTAACTTTACGTAGTGTCCCCTATACTATTAGATCTAAAGAACTATCTTCAATTTTACAAGAATATATTTTGAAAATTTTTACTACAATTTAGTTTTTTAGTGTTGCTGTAACCAATTATCACCAACTTAAACACATCACAGGAAGACCAGCTGCCACCTTCGATGGATTCACAGATCCCCACAATTCACCCAAGCAATATAGCAGCAGTTCATGCTGGCAACAATGATCCATCAGCAACTATTTTCTCTGAAATGCGTGTACAGCGCTTGCCAAAGTCTGATGCCTGTATAAAATGTGTGGCCAGAAAGGGGCAGGGCAGAGGTAGCTGCCCAGAAACAGGCCCACCCAGGCAATTTTTGGGTTGGATGCAGAAGGTACCTGCAGGAACTACAGATTGATCAAAAATAAGATCATGGGAATTGGACTTCATTTGTATTTTTAAGAAGGCTACTTATGCCTCTCTTGATGCTGTATCTTTGAGTCTGTAAACTTTACTCTACCTTCTTGGCTTGGGCCTAATGATTGGATCCATGACTAAGCAAGGAATCCTTGAGACACCAGATGGTCAAGCCTCTTTTTCATAGGAATTTCAGCAAGGCATCTAGCCACTACTCATGAACAGTTTTAGGCAAAATTACAAAATGTGAACTGTGGGTGCATATTTGGGTTGATTTCTATTGAATAAACTCACCCAGAAAAATTTTAAGTTAGCATTAGGGATTGAAACATGGAGAATTCTCTAGTATTTGACATTCTGAACATGACCCTCTTCTAGCCATATTTTTAATGAACATTTCAACAAAGACAGAAATTATGGTTACCAGTTCTTCAAATACAAGAAAAAAAGGGGATAATCAGAATTCAAAAAGCTGACAGAAGGGTCAAAACTATAAAATGTAATGCTTCAGGTCAAGGGGAATGTTTAACTGCAGGTTTAAAGAATAAAAGGGACCTAACTAGGCGACAATTGTAAAAAGATGAAGAGTTTTAATCCCCTGCAAATAGTATATGAACAATCCCCATGGAGTTTTCAGAAAGGATAACATAATAATGGCTATCTAGGACTTTGATTTCAAGGCTGAATAAGACAGACTGAATTAACATTTGAATGAATGAACAAAGAAAAAAAACAGTTTGATGAATAAAACAGCTCACAAAAATTGTTAGCAAAAATTACAGGGCAAAACTGGACGTCGAAAGAATTGTATAAAGTATTTCCTCACAATTAATTGTTGTTGCAAACATTTAATAAATTCCTTGCTTTATAAAGGTGTAAACTTCCTAAATCTGGCCTTATTGAAGGGCATGGCAGCCTTCCTTACAGGGAAGCTTTGAATTGCCGGAGGGAATTGATCTAGATGCCAAGGTTCTCTCACCTCTAGGATTCCCTTCATCAAATTTCCCACCGAGGATGAATGCAGATGACAACCACAAGAGGGATCTTTTTTCCAAACCAGAAGGGAAACTGGTGAGATGTTTACTTTGAGCTTGGATGAAAAAAGGGAATATATTGGTTAAGAGTAAAATGACCTTGATTGATAAAACACCAGTTCTTCCACTAAAGAATTATATTCCTTAGGCACATTAATTAATCTCTCTTAGTTTTAGTCTTCTCATCTGTAAATATTATCCTAACTAAAGAAGTTAAAGTGCTGGCATTCACTAAATATATATCACATTGTGGTTTGCATTCAGGGTAGAGCACATATGTTCAAGCACATGCCAAGGCTGTTTCCCTGGGGCAGTCACTTGTCTCATGCCCTGACCCTCCAGAAAAACACATTAAATTCCATTTAATTATTCTGTGTTCTTCATAGAACATATACCTCTCTCTTTCTCTTTACACTAATGCTTTAGCCTTTTTCATTTGCCATTTATAGAGGTACTGATCTTTAAGACATCAATTATACAGAGAGAAACACACACAGAAGTTAATTTTACTTTGAAAACAGGTATGTTCAAGTTAAGCAAGTCACAGATGCACACTTCCCTCAATGATTTACAAATAAAAATTTCTCAAACTGGAATTTAGACTATATTTCCAAACCTGTGGCAATATGATTTCTCATGGACACACAGATCTTGTACTACAGCAAGAATTCACAGGAATATTTACATTAAAAACTTTTTGAAGATAATTTTGCATTTTTTTGCATGAACATTATATGTTTAAAAAAAGTGATCTGCAAATTTGATATTAAAAAGACAAAAATAATTTTTTTTTAAACAGCTTCTCTCAAACATTTCATAAGAGCTTCTGAGATCACCATCAGAGTGATGGGAAGCCCCCTGCTCTTCCTAAGGCAGAAAACAGTCATCTTTCTAGAGAGGCATAACTAAATTCTGTGCACATTATGTTAAGCAACTGTGTAAATCAACACTCCATTCAACGCCTCTCTTCTCACTCAGAGACTATTTTTGTTGTGAGAGTGCACACAATTATGAAATCCCAGGTGAATGATACTAGCTCTCCTGATAAGAACAAAAGAGAAGACTGGCATTTATTGAGCACTTGACATTCACTGTGCAAAGCATTGTTTTCCAAACCTGTATAATGGATGCTGACAAGACAGCAAAAAGCTGCATTTTGAAACAAGCACTTCAGGTCATTTGAACACGTTTAAATTAATCACCGTGGTAGGTTCTCTGAAAAAAAAAAAAATGTAAAATCCATTCTTAGATCCTTTAATAATTTTTTTTCTGTTGAAATAATTTGTTCTACTTTGCAACAAATAACAACTTTAGCTCCATTGTCAGGAACTTCTCAACTGTGTCTTCATCTTAAAATCAGGGCTCATATAATTCCGTTCCTAGGTGTTTGCCCCCGCAAAATGAAAATAGTTATTTGCTGGAGCCAGCTGGCCATGAGGGGTTCAGTCTCACCAAAAGGGGGACAGCGGCTGAGAAAAAAAGAGAGAGGCTAAGAAAGAAAGAGAGAGAGAGAAAGAATAGAGTCGGCAAGGCAACAGTAAATACTGCGCCCCGAGTTTATTTAGCACAGCACACTTCAAATTGTATATCAAACAAAAACCACAGTTTTGCACACAATCGCTGACCTTTGCACTAGCTCCCTGTGCTTCATCCGTTGTTCCCGCAACCCTCTCCTTAATCCCATCAGTCATTCCTTGTTCCCTAATTCAAGGATTGTTCGGCCTGCTTTCTCAAGCAAGACTCCCTCCTTGAGCAATCATTAACCTCAAAATTTATCAGCTCTGCAAGCCTTTGTACTTCGCAAGCAACTTTAACCCTGTCTGCAAGACAGGCAGCAGAAATGGCTCCCAATAGTTATTCAAATAAGTACATGTACACTCATGTTAATAGCAGCATGCTTCATAATTGCTAAGCTTTGGAAACAGCCCAAATGTTTATCAATGGATGAATGGATAAACAAATTGTAGTATACTCATAAAATAAAATATTATTCAGCCATAAAGAGGAATGAAGTACTGATACATGCTATGACACGGATGAAACTACAAAACACGCTAAATAAGAAAGACAAACACAAAATGTCCTGTAGTCTATGATTCCACATATATGGGATATCCAGAACAGATAAATCCATAGAGACAGAACACAAATTGGTGGTTTCCAAGGGTTGTAGGGGAGTGGGTATCAGGGAAAACTGCTCAAGGAGTAACAGATTGCACTCAGGAGTGATGAAAATGTTTTAGAACCAGATAGAGATAGTGGTTGTACATTGTGAATGTACAAAATGCCACCAAATTATTCACTTCGAATTGGTTAATTTTATATTATGCGAATTTCACCTCAATAAATTATTATTTTAAAAATCAGAGCTAATACTATTATCGCTGAAATTTTCCTTACATTTGGTCTAAGATTGCTGCTGAGAGTATTTTCTTTGTTGGGGAAAGCAAAACTGATAATTTTAAAAATTTTCCCAGATTAAGTGCCTAGAATTTTATGGCCAACAGATGGCGCACTAATTTCAGTTGTCTCAGGTTCTCTGTCCATCCATGCAAAGGATTCAGTTTCCAATAATGAAAGAGAATAAACGCTGTGTGTGCTTAGACTGTTAAAGAGTTAGAAAAACTGACTGACGTTTCTTAATTTCTCTTAGAAATTATTTTCACTCTTATCATGAAGTGAATATAAAGCATTGTCTTTGAGTACAGAAGTTACACATGAAAATTTCATGTGTGACCAAAACAGCAAAAATGGATAGAAAAGCAGCAGTTTTGCAAGCAGAGAGACCTGGATTCTAATTTGATCATTTGATGGCCATGTACTTTGGAGCAAGTTGTTTATTCTCTTTGAATCTCAGGTCTTCTGCAAAATATTGATAATACCTACTTCTGAAGGTAATTGTAACAATTAAAAATAATATATTTGTCAAGTACTTTGCAAAGCTTGTAGTATACACTAGATATTCAATAAAATTTAGCTAATATAATTAGTGACAGATAAAATATAAACACACATATAGGATTTCTCTGCCTACAGTCATATTTATTTAAGTACAGTCCATTAATATTACTGGTTATATTGAGGTCATAGATTTTTGAACTGCCAGAGATCTACTGTAAATTCTCAGAGTCAGCTGAAAGTCTTAAATGCTTATGCTTTCTCCAAATTAAACATTGAAGTGATGCTATATTGATAAAGCAGAAAGTTTATAATATATTTTAAAGTGGAGGAATAAAACAGCTCACAAAACAGCATTATAGTATAGCTACAATTTTGTTTAAAAAACTATATAACTGGGAAGATATATGCCAACATGTTAATGTTGGTTACCCCTGGGTCATGAAACTATAACTGATTTCAACGTCCTTGATGCTTTTCTTCACTTTTTATATTTTCTATAATGAATATGTACTAATTTCTATTCACAAAAATCTTTCATGATGTCATGCTATGAAGCTGGGCATATATCAAATATAACTACTGCAAGGCTTCCTCTGTGAACCAATAGAACTAATAGACTGTTCTCATAGCTCAGACACAGTGCTCTAGGCCCTTCCTCCTACTGAGAATTCCCAATAGAAGAAAAAAAGGAAAAGAAAAGGCAAGCCAGCAGAGCTTCTCTTAGCCAGTTTTTCAGGCCAGCACATAGAAACAGTGTCTATGTACCAATTTCAACATTTCTTACTAAACTTATTCATGAGATAAGACTTTTTTATTCATAATAAATTTAGAAATATGTATCCAAAAACTTAAACACACATATACATTTGATTCAGCAACCCTGTTTCTAGGACTCTGTCCTATAGTAGGGTATACACATGCACCGACATTCATAATCAAGGATTATGCAGGGCAGTATTGTTTGTAAGAACAAAAATTTCCACTAATAAGGAAATGAGTTTAACACTATGAGACATTCATACTATGGAATGCATGCAGCTGCTCAATACAATGCTATAAATTTCTAAATATGGACATGAATGATATCCTACACACATTAAGTAGTGGGAAAAAAAGTAAGAGAACTATAACAAAAAATAAGATCCCGTTTATGTTTTTAAAAATTATATATATGTATGTGTGCATATATATGTTTCTGTATATATATTTATGTATATTTATATATGTAAATGCACAGAAATATTGAAAAGTTCTAGAAAGATAAACACCTAATTATTAACAATGACTTGTTAAAAATCTATAGGTAGGTTTTTTTAGCTTTGTATTTTCTGAATTGTTTTAATTCTTGTATTACACACACACACACACACTTTTTCATCTATAAACCTAAAGTCAATTAAACTCTTGACTGAGAACAAAAACAGTCTCCATCTAGTCACACAGACAATAACTAATGGCTCTGATTTGTAAGAGAAACCAATTTATTTGTTTATCCAACAAACATTATTGAATATCTATAAAGTAGCAAGTCTATGTTAGTAACTACGGTGCAACAGTAAAAATAAGGCACAATTCCTTTTGTCAAAGAGTTTCCAGGAGGGCAAGTATAAACCATCAAGAAAAAATTCTGAATTTTTCACTCATTCTTTACCTTGAATACTTTTGATACATTTATTGGAAAAAATGATTTATTGGTGGCCTTGTAGAAAACAGAAAATTGTGAATCATTAACAATAAATCAACAGTGACTCAAAGAACCACCTTTGTTATTTCATGCAAAGCAAGTACCCTATTGAACTACATTTCCCTGAGCACCTTTATGATTTCAAATCCCTAAGGTTTAAAGAGTTGATTTCATCCCCACCTTCCAATATACACCAGTTACTTACTTATACTACCCTGAAGCCCATAATTGAAGCTGGAAATCTCTTTATTATGAGATACAGGAGACAGAAGGAGTGACGCTAGTTATGCCAAGTCTAAATCCAAAATTACCATCTGGGTAAGCCTGTATAATTGCAGCAACTGGAAAGACCACAAGATGGCAGAATGAAGACAGGTCCTGGAGACTACAGTATTTTACCAGGAACTACAGCAAATGGAATCGCCGTAGCTGTGCCAGAAAAACTCGGGTGAGCTTTCACAGTTCTGTTTTATGGTGGGCTCAGAGCTAAGAACAATTTTGGCACCACTCTTCTGCTTGTCTTCATCTTTTAAGTTAGTAATATATCCAGTGGTTTTCACCATCTAAAGAAAAAATAAGTTCATCCCTTCTTCCTGCTCCAGACATACATGTATATTCATTAATCATATTTTAATGTTTTACTATGATTT
This sequence comes from Macroglossus sobrinus, assembly GCA_004027375.1. NCBI lineage: Eukaryota > Metazoa > Chordata > Mammalia > Chiroptera > Pteropodidae > Macroglossus > Macroglossus sobrinus. Next base: position 146,052 of record PVKZ01002577.1, on the reverse strand, counting down.
AGTAGTAAAATTTTGTAAATTGGACAAGATCTCACCAGACTTGAGGATGGGGTGCTTCTTTGCACGTGGAGGCAGTAGAAGGCAGATGAAAAGAAGTCTGGTGGGACAAAGAAGCACCAATATATGTTGCCATGAAGAAAAGCCTATTTTATGGTATAAAGGGATCAGAGTTGAGAAATCATTTTCAGGGTGGGGGGGGAGGACTAGTTTTGCAGAAATAGTTTTACAATTATGATTATTAAAAAAAAGAGTGCTGACCAAAAACCATTTTAGGAACTATGTGAGGAAGAAAAGCCTACATGTAAAGGCAAAACCATAATTTCCCAGACATAGCATGTAGAAGTGTAAATTGGTGCAGCTATTCTAGAAACAAACTTGCCAATATTTAAGCAGATAAAATATCTATATAACCTATGACCCAGAAATTTCTTTCTTGGGTGTATATCTTAAATCCTCATAAGAATATAAGATTAATAAGTATGTATACACAAATACAGCTGCATGGTTTGTAGTACCTGGTGGATGGAGGCAACTTGAGTGTCCATCATTGGCAGAGTAGATAAGTAAATTGTAGCAGACTTACAGGGTTATGCACAAAAAGGCAAATGACCAAATGGCACATACATTTGACTTGCTGGAGCTTTGTTGACTGAGAGAATTCATGGTGGCAGGAGCAGCAGGCCTCTGGGACCTCCAGTATTACCCTATCATACTAGAGAATACTGCACAGAAATCTGGAAGGGCCAGGTATCTGACTCTGGGAGAAAGAGCTTAAACCTTGGGCTATGATCGAAGCAGCATCATCTTAATTTTGCCTTAGGAAAGCATATATAAAAGCCACAAATTTAACCTAAGGCTAGAAATAAAATTTAGAAATATTTAGAATAAAATACAAAATATTGTATTTAGTGAATTTAAAAAAAATACAAAAAAGTCACAAAAAATATTGATAAATTCGACTATTAAAATCTTAAACATCTATTCTTAAAAGTCAAAGGGAAGTATCATAAACTAAAAAGAAATATTTGCACCTCAGAGAAGCAATAAGAAAATAGAATACAGAAATTGTCTTAAAAATACAAGTCAATAAGAAAAAGACAAATAACTCAAAAAATGATTTTTAAAAAGTCATAAATAGGTATTTCATGGGTGGAAATCATAAATGCTAAATATATACCAAAAAGATGTTCAACTTCATTAGTAATCACAGAAATGCAAATTAAGACCACAGTGAAATACTATGTTATAGCCACTAAAAGTACAAAAATACAGGTCTGACATTGCCAAATATTGGTAATGACTTGAATCGATAGCTATTTATATATACTGTTAGTGAGAATGTAATCACTTTGGGAAATAATTTGACATCTTCATGTCAACTTAAATATTCTATATCCAAAGATCAAGTAATTCCACTATCAGGTATACACCCTGGAAAAATTATTGTACATATACATTAAGAGAAATAAATAAAAGCATTTATCACATTATAATTCATATAGGAAAAAAATGAAAGAAATCTCAAATTACCAATAACAGTAGAGAGACTAAATAAATTATAGAATAGTCACAATGAAATACTATGCAGACTAAAAATGAATGAACTACAGCTACTAGCAAGCATATGAATATATTTTAGAAACATGTGGACTGAAGTAAGCAAGTCACAGAGGACTGACTATAGCACAATACAAATATTATAATGCTCATACCCAAGCAAACCACACAATATAGTGTCAGGAAAAAATATAATAAAAAACTAAACTACTTTTAAAAATGAAAGGGAATGTAAAAAGGGAGGCACAAAGATGAGTTAGGAAAGAGTCCCTCAGTTGTAAGGACAGATCATAAGTTTGTTCATAAGGCTGATGATAGATTCATAGGTATTTATTTTCTTACTATGCTATATATAGCTCATATAAATGTCACCGTGATTTTTATATGTCAATTATCACATCTTTAAGAATTTTTCTAACATATTTACTACAAAAGAAAAATAAAATAAATGCAAAGATAATTGTAGTATGCATTCAGGCATGTTTAGCAGTTTACTTTTCTCCTGTATTCAATTTTATTTTCCTTAGTACTTACTAAAATATACAAATTTTTAACATCATACTTCTCAGATTGTTTAAGAGAACTGCATTTTGTCAAAGAACAGGAATAGATTAGGAATAAAAGAGGAACATCAGAGGACAGTTTCAGGTACAAAGTAGCCCTGAAGAGACCATCTTTGCTCTGTCACTGGATGGTAAGGTAAATTTTACTTCATCTGATTAGAAAATACCATAATCACAGGTTCTGGCTTTCTAAACTAACCTAACGTTTTCAGAGTAGTTTATAAAGTTCTGCCATTTCTAAAACTTTAACTTGAAATAAGCTACCTTTACTAACCTACAAAGTAAAACATTATGGTAAAGTTTGTGTCTGTAACTTACTACTTCCCATGATTTAACAAAACTCACTTATAATGGTAAAGGATTCCTGAAAGAAATGCGCTTGTCTTTGGATAATAAAGAAGTTTAAATTCTAATTTTATTTTTGGTACTTAGTCCATAGATACTTTTTTTTTTTTTTTTTTTTTTTTTTTTTTTTTTTTTTTTTTTTTTTTTTTTTTTTTTTTTTAGTGTTCGACACCTTACATTCTTTCAATTTAGGCAAAGACCTCTGTAAATTTGGATAGAAAGCACTTTAGTTTACTCTATTTTGGCATAATATTCCCCTCAGCCAGTGACAATTTATCTACATCTTATATTACATTTATCCACTATGTGCGAGACCTCCTCAGAAGATGCAAGAATGAGAGTATAGTAGAAAGAACATAGGATTTAGAGTGTTAGAATATGAGTTCAGATATGACTTACTTAACATTTCTGGGCCTTGACTTACTCATCTGAAAAATGGAGAAATAATTGTATTAGTCAGGACACTTTTATTTGTGATTATATTCAATTTGTCTCCCTAATCAGTTCAAGATAACTCAAAGAACAAATTCAAGAACTTTACATTGCTGGAAGTTCAAGAGTCAAAACAGGATTAGATCTAGATGGTCTTAAGTCTCTTTTTCCATTCCTCTTCTCTGCCTCTCTTCAAATATTCACTTTCTCATGCAAACAAAATTTCATCATTTTGTAGGAAAAATTACTTCCAATTAATTCAGAGTCACATTTGTCACACTTCACTTTAGAAAGCACAGATTTGAAAAGGACAATTCTCTTATCCAACATCTGATTGGTCTTTTTTAGGGCACATGTTCATTCCTAAGCCAATTCCTGCTCCTGAAAGTATGGGCTACTATAATTGGCCCACTTTGGATCAACCCCTGAGAACAAAGGAGAGGACATAGTGATTGATGTACTCAACGAGGACCACGTGTTTTGGACAATAGCAGATTCTCACAGCACATACTGGTAGTGTCCAGACAAAAATATCAGCTTTCTACTACAATAATAATTCCTCCAGGTAGGGTCCTATGAAGGCTAAAATTTAGGACAGAGTGCTTTGTATATTGTAACCTACATTAAATCTTAGATTAAAAATATATTTATTAAAAAATTAATATAATTAAAAGAGGAACATAAAATCATATTAGAATAAGGCATCTGTTCAAAAGAAGCAAAACAAGTCATTTCTTATGTAAACTGAGTAAATTATGTATTCTTTACAAAACAAATTATCTACAAAATAAAGGAAGTTAATATTAGTTTTATGTGTAATAAGATTTTTTTGAGAAATGAAAGCCACAATAAAATCCCCAGTGTTTTTATGTGCCCAAAAGAAGCTAAATGTCTTTTTTTTTTTTTTAATCAAGAGCTAAATGTGCTCAGGGGTGTGAATGTGTCACAATCACTTAGCTTAATGTGTGTGAAGTAAATGCACTCTTTTCTAGAGGGAAAATCTTTTCTAAAGATCATTGTAACATTTACAAAACTGGGCACATTTTTATAAAACTGGACACTTGGAAGTGACCTGCAAAATTCATCAAATCTCTGCCATGGCTTTAGAATGGCTATCAAAACACTCCAGGGAATTAACTATCTTGAAAGAGATTTCTTAAATGTCTTCTAGGAAGAGTCTCTCTGGGAAATCTATGTTTCACACAATAAATTAAGATCCATCCTCACCTTTTCCTGCAGGCTAGCAGAAAATAACTAGATTATACTAGAGCTCCTAGGGTAATGGGTCATCAGAACCACTAGTAAAACTATAAAATATGAATTTCATGGCCCCATTCTGGACTTACTGAATTAGGGCCTAGGAATCAGGAAGTTTTTGTTTTGTTTTGTTTTTTGGTTTTTGTTTTGTTTTGTTTTAAAAATAGTTTCTCCTGTGTATCTTTATTCAGCCCCTTTGATCCAGGAAATGGGTTTGGGGAATTATAGATTTCAGGACTAAGGAGATATTTAATCATGACTCTAAGAAGCCATTGACAAGAGAAATGTGTCTACCCTGGTATCAGGCACTGAAGAAAAAACAAGAAGGTGTTTTAACTTTTGAAGCTTGAATTGCATGAAAGAAGTTTGTGACTCTCTACATTTTCTAATTTTACTTTAATGATATTTATGCTAATACTCTGAATGTTGACCTTTAGATCAACTTCTAAAGCCCCTGCAGAGATAGTAGGTTCCCTATTACATGTTCTGGATGTTGGAAAATGCTAGAAAAGAGATTATAATAACGTGTCCATCATTTTGTATTAGAGAGAATTTTCTGAATTTTTAAGACTGACTTCATTCTTTTCGAAAAGGTTATGAGTTCACATTTAAATGATGAACTATCATGCAGTCAAGGCATGCTTGTGAAGAATTTTAATGAGATAAGACTATATGAAAGGTTTTGCATCCTGATTTTTCTTACTGCCTTACATGATAAGCATTTTCTGTGCAGTTATAATTCTTCATGTATACGTCAGCACACACATGGTATGTATGCACATGCATACATATCCTGTATGTAAATGGATCAAAGTATTAGCATTTTAGCAATAGATAATTTTAACTACTTTTATGTTTTTCAACTTTTCTACAAATATACATGTAAATTAAATAATTTTTTTAAATATACACTTTAGAAAGTTTTATGTTTTTTGTATTTTTCTCAACATCATTGAAACAAAGAAAGCATACAGTAGTTTGTTCTTAGAAAAATAAAGTGTGAACATCCAACTAACAGGGAAAGTTTCCAGGAGGAATTAAGTAGAATCATTCATTAATTGATCTGTAATTGCAATTTATCTGACTTAAATAGGCCTCCTCATTACTCTCTTTTGGGAATTTTCTAATATTTCTAAAAGGATGCATTACTTTTATAAACAAAGACTATTATAACACCTTTAAAGCATTAAAACTCTGCATTAGAAGGAACTGTTTTACACTGGTTATTCTGTTACTAGAGATGCAAAATAAAGCTGTCTTTGCTCTGACTCTGTTATTGTATCTTTTGGTATGGTTCTTACGTTTTGCTTTTTCTTTATCATGGACTTTCTCTCTTTAGGCTCTTGACACAATTATACTAGGGTACAAATCTGTGTCCTACATTCAATATTATACATCCTCATCAACCCTAACCAGTCAATCTCCTAAGAGCTCCTACTTCAGTATGACCAAATTCATGCTGAGTGCTACAGGTAAGGCACAGCTGATGAGAAAGGTTTTTGTTGTTGTTGTTGTTTTGTTTTGTTTTTGGGAGGGGGAGGGACTGGGAAAGGTTTATTACCACTCCCAAGTGGACCAGATGTGGTTTCTTCATCAACCCCACAACTATCGACATCATCTGTTTTGCATATTGCTACATTCCAGGGCCAAGAATAGTGCCTGACCATAGAGGCACTCAAAAATATTTGTTAAGTAAATGAATGAGTGAATGAACCACATAGAAATATGAAACTGAAAATAGAGAAACATGTTTTCTTTGCAAAGTGTGTTTACATGATTTCATGCAATGATTCACCTAGCAAGTCAGATTCACTAGTAAGAAATACTTCTCTCCTATTTCCATGAAAGCAATTGATATAGATTAAGGTTTGAAGATCTAGTTTTCTAAAGTCCTTCATTTATTTTTTCAACAAATACTTAAGTGCTTACTTTGGCACTTATCAATTAATTGGGGGAAAACAAGGACATCAGGAAGAAGATGAATAACCATGATTGCAGATTGTGATGTAAGAACAGGCAGTCATGGGAATTTCAGCTATTTAGAAAAGAAAGTGATTAGTTGAGGAATAGGGATATTTAGCATGATTTTCTGTAGGAGATGAAATTAAAATGAGTTTCACACATACACACAAAATGGTGGGATTTGGACAAGTAGAAATAAATACTTATTCAGGGGCATGGAATAAATAAAGATTTAAAATAAGAAATATGTACATTCTGTTCAGGCAGGTGAAAGAGAAGTGTAAGGAGAAGAGTTTGGATTTATGGAGAACAGTAGACTGTGTAGATTTTATTTTATTTTCATTTTGTTTGTGTTTTATAAATATGAAGTGTTTTAAACTTATAAAAAAGTACAGAAAGTTATATAACAGACATCTATTTGTGTCTGCTGTAGACTTTAAACAGATGTTAATGTTTGTCATATGTTTTTGATTCCTGGGCATTTTTAATGGCATAATTTTGAATTTGGATTCCATAGACCTGGCCTGAGCTTTTCAAGCTGGAAATAGGCCACAAGTTTAAGAGATAATGCAACACCATGGGATCAACATGAGGTGTTTTCTTGACCTCATGAAATTTCAGAAATTGGGGAGGTAGAAAATACAGAATATAGAAATTTTCCCAGTAAATAATTTAAAACATTTTAACACTCTTGAATACCTATGTATTATAGAGGTAAATAAAAGGCTGATGTAAACGTTTAATTAAAATTTTAAAAGATCAAAGAAAAATTTCACCTGCTGCCTCCGCCCAAGAGCTACGTTCCCAGAATCCATGCCAACTGTGAGCCCCTCTGTCCCCACAAAAATACATATTTTCCTCTCTTTGCTTTAGAAATGCTTCTATGAAGAAAATATAAGATGCTCTTTCCCAGATCATAGGGATCTGCTGAAGTTTTACCTAATATGGGACTTGATATTCTAAATACTGAAATTATATTGTTTGCAATTTAAATTGATCATTGTCAATTAGTCCATTAAGGAAGAATACGCTGAATTCATGAGACCTTCTGAAGTTTTTATCCAAATGCAAATAAAGATTGCTTCCATTGAATAAAATACAAAAGAATAGCAGAAGATAAAAAAGAAATGTGCATTTTTTATTTCGTCATGAGTCATGTGAGTTCAGTTTATCAGTTGCTTACATGAAATTTCAAGTAAGCAATGGTGATCTCTGGTTTTCTCCTTCCTGTAAGAGGCCTTAACTTTCCAGGATTATGTGGAGGAGAAAGAGAGAAATCTAAGCAAATAGGCTGCTTAGATGGCTACAATTCTGGGTTAGCTTGTACAAGTGAGCTTGAGTTTCTGACTTCTCCCCTGTCCACAATGTCCTCCTGGCCCTGATGTTAACCATGCAAAATTGATTATACAATGAGAAAATACAGTCACATGATTTATTACTAATGTTGTCCTCACCAGAATCAATGGGAAAACAAGAACCCTAGAAGTTATCCAACTCTCATATTTGGATTTATAGTGATTGTAGTATATTGCTTAAGATTATAAGATGTGAAGTCTGAGTTCAGAGATCTAGCTCTGCCACTTACTCTGTGCTTCAATATCTCTTTTAAATTTGGATATACTTTATCCCTTAGAGGATTGCCATAAGGATTAAATAACTTAATACACAGAATATATTCAGTAGAGTGATTGACACTACGTGCTTGATTAATGCTCTTTTTGTTATACATTCATCTAAAACCAAGTACCTTTTCCTCCAGTCTATATTTTTTATTTTGAATCCTCTTAGATTCCTGCCCAGTACCACCCTGGGGCAGTCTCACCACATGGTCTACTTCCATGCCCAAACTAGGTTTCTACCTCCAAGTCCTTGTAACATGTTGGAGTGGTCCAACGGCCTAGGTAATCTTGTTTGGTGCCCTTGCTGTTCTTTCTTGCAATAACTCTAATAGTAGTAATTGGTTTTGTCCCAAGTATGTAAAACATATGTGGAATATTTATACCTTGAACTATTAACCTTATTCTTCTGTACATTTTCTCTTAGTCAACACTTGAACAGACACAGGATGTAAATACATTGTTAACCTCAGAGCCAGATGCAGATCCCTTTGGAAAGACATTCTTTCAGGGCTGTCTTTTTAAATTTTATTTATTTATTTAACTTCTGGGGTGATCCAGTAGAGAGGAGAGAGAGAGAAGGTGGAGGAGCAATTTTAAAAGAACTTGAGAAGTAGCATGGCTTGGATGGACAAAGGAAAAGAGCTGCTGTCACACACTGTAAAAGGAATGCAGAGGGTGATCTGTCTTAGAACATGGCTCATACTCATTTCTTACAGACCTCCTTTCCAGTAATAATCCTGGATACTTATAAGTACCTCCTGCCCTTTGATAGAGAAGACCAAATATGTGTCATGCTTAAAGGGAAAAGCTGCATCTCACTAAAGGTGATACTAAACTGAATTAGTAGAGAATGTTTCTGTGAGAAGGAGACACAAATTAAGCTTCTGTGACTAAATTTACATAAGAATGAAAGAGCCTAAAAATGTATCATCTATTATATCTTATGAAAACCTATTTGTATTGAACTAATCTCTGTAAATTTTACCATTGTGCATATTTTGAGGTACAGCACAGCTTTCCCAGAGATCAGATCTTTTTGTTCAAATTTGAACATACTAATTTTATTATATTTGATATGTCATTATTTTGTTCCCAAACAGAAAGTTCCTACATAGGGCTGAAAGAAACAGAAAAGTCAGGCCTGATGACACAGACTTTGGAATCATCCATATAGAACAAATACTTGAAGCTATGAGAATAAGTGAAATCTTGAAGAGAGTAAAAGGAGAGAAGAGCAGATGATCAAGGACAAAGTCTTAGGAACTGCCAAGTTTACTTGCATAAGAACAAGAAAGAGGAGCTCTCCTAGGAGACAGAGTAATTAACCAAAGATATAGAGAACAAGAAAGCATTGAAAGGAGGATATCAAATAAGGAGAGATTGGCCAATTGAGTTAATTGTTTGAAGCAGGAAGAAAAATGAGGGCTAAGAAAAAACTTCTAGATTTAACTACTAGGAATTTGCTAGTGATATTCAAAGAAGCAGTTTTAATAAAGTGCTGGCAGCAAATACCTGATTATGAGAAGCTGAGGAGGGCAAGATTGTTCTGGTTCCAGGGAACAATGAGACAGTTCTGGGCATAGATCCATGAACTCTTTTCAAAGATCCTGCTTTCCCCATCTACTAAGCTGCAGGTACTGAGACCATTCACACAGAATTATTCAGTACATTGGGATTTCCTGGAGAGGGTTTTGACATTGGTTGTGGGGCCGTAAAATCAGGTTCTTGCAGTGACTGAGCTATTGCCTCCCTGAACATCCATTTTTTTAGCTTTCACTCTGTTACTATGATTAAGCTTTGACTTGGGGATCGTTATTCTCATTTACCTGATGGTATTAAACCTTCCCTGAAATCCAGCACCGTCTATCTAGGAAACTGGCATCAGACTAACCTTTGCAACACCTTTGTCAGGGGTCTAAACTCTGTTCCAAGCCCTGGAAGTGGTCAAGGTCCAAAAGGGCTGGCTATCTAGAAGAAAGATTCAGCTACCCACCTGACTTTAATTTTTATCATTTTCTAGAATTTCTAGAATTGGTCCTACTTGGAGCTTAATCATCATTTCTGTTGCATACAACATATTAACATTAAAAAATCCTCCCGTCCCCCGCTGACCCGCTCTTAACTAAGACGATCTGTCCCCTGTGGTCCTACCACTCTGATAGACTTCAATCACTTGGCTTGTGTTCCAGCTTGTCATATGTGTTTCTGAAGCTTTTATTTTTCTGGAGATTGTTGGATACTCTTCTCTGTCTTACAAACCCCTCTTACTTCCAAGGCACAAAAAAACATGCCTATATAAGCACACACTTGTACACATACACAGAACATCTGATTTTAAGTGATCCTTTCATTCTCGTGGTTCCCATAGTTTGAGATAGTCTTGAATGAATCTACCAAAAGTACACCCTCTGGACCAAACGCCACCATAATCTCCTCTCTCAACACCCCACGTTGAAAAGAGAGTGTTAGACACAGCCTTAGTTACAATAATAGAAACATAACACCCAGAGGAAGGAAAGCAAGAATCTCATCATCATGTATATCAGGGAAAGATACAATTTACCAGTGAATTCAACTTTGAGTGTGTTAATTCAACCTTGGTATTAATTCTCACTAAGTTCTAGTAATAATTACTAAATGAGAAACATGACAAACCCAATGTCTTAATTAGAAATAAATATTACAAATGTTCATTCTATAAGATTATTTTTTAACTCTGAAGTCTGATTGAAAAGGAACTGTGCAAGACATATTAAAAGAGCAATGAGATCAACTGATCTCTAATATTCCTTCTAGGTCTTAAAGTTTAAGAGCTCAAAAACATTAAACTCACCCTCAGTCTCCCTCAGGTCTTAATCAGTTTTCACACATTTTTTTTTTATCTCCCACATATAATTTATAAATATATATATATATATATATAAACCATTACATCTTCCAAATTCAGGAGGTCTGCATCTAATACTTGGAGTGGCTTCTCCATGACACAGTCTGCATAACATTGACAGCTGTTTATTAAATTCATTCCAGTCTCACTTCTGAGCATCAAACAAGTCTTTCTTCAAATCATGGCTCTGCCATTTACTGATAGTGTGACTTAGGGCAAGTTGTTAAGACTCTCTGAATCTCAACTTTCTCATTTGTAAAATAAGCACTCCAATGCCTACCGACATTCATTCATCCAACCAGTACTTTCCCATGGAGAATGACTGAAGGAACTAAGACATATTACTAGAATAAGAAAACAGGTATGGAGTGCACCTTGTGTTCTCTTCAATAAGTAGCAGAAGCATCAATAGGTAGAAATAGTAGGAAGAATAACTCTAGGGCAAGAAAAACTACATACTAGCTGAAGCCACCTTGCGTGAGCAGAATGTCCTTTTCCAGAATATGTTCCAAAGGGAGCCATTTGACTATAGGTGAGAATTTGTGCCTACTGCAATAGCAAGTAGGTTAGAGGGAAAGAAAACCTCCTTCCAACTCCTTCAATGATTGCATAAGATATTAATCCACCCAAAATATATAACTAACTAATATTATTTAGAAGTTTCTAGTTCTAGTTTTCCTGCACTGGTTTTCTTTCCTATGATTTATGCTTCTGCCAGTGGTTCTGAGGATCTCTTTTCTGCAACAGAGAAATATCTTTTGAAAAGTAGTAAATGACTAAATTAGTGAGATGATGGGTTAATGAGGTAATGGTCTCATGCAAATAATTTATGTGGCAGATTAAATGGGATGAGGACTTGACAATATTAAATCAAATTCCAATCAGGGGTCAAATGGTACCTGATTTAGAAAAAGAAAACTCTTTCAGTAACTGTGTAACTAGTACTTCCATTTTGTTACACATTGTAGTAGGCAGAATGATAGCCCCTTCACCCCCAAAGGTCCACAGAACCCGTAAATATGTTACTTTACATAGCAAAAGGAAGTTGCAGATGTGATTAAGATTATGGTCTTTGAATGAGGGAGTAGTCCACATTAGATTGGATGGGATCAATCTAATCACATAAATCCATAAAATTAAAGAATTGTTTCTTCGTCAGAGACATGCAATAGTACTAGTTTTGGAGAGAGAAGAAAGGGACCATAAGACAAGGAATGCAGGTGGTTTCTAAAGGTTGGAAAAGGCAAATAAATCAGTTTTTCCCTAGATCTTCCAGAAAGGAACATAGCCCTGGCGATGCCTTGATTTTAGCCCAGTGAGACCTGTGTTGCCTTCTGACCATCTGCAACTTAAGGTAATAAATTTCTATTGTTTAAGCCACTAAATTTGTGGTAATTTGTCATAGTAGCAAGAGAAAATTGATGCACATATTGAGATATTTCTTACTTATGCTCTGTTCTCCAGTAGAAGTTCTGCTCAGAGGAACAATACCTTATAAACCCTGTGTATAAATGGCTTTTGAATTTTATTAACAATGTGTGTCATTTTAATAGTATTCTGTCACATAAGATAGGCAGTCCATGGGTCAATATTTCCATTTATTAGATGTAGAAACAGAGATTGTGTTGGAAAGTGCCTTGCTCAAGGCTGCAGAGCCGATAAGACAGTGGTTGGGCTGGAATATGAATTCTTGCCTTCTAACTTCTCCAGTCTTTTTCCACGACACCAACATTGTCTCAAGCACTATTGCACAATACCTTCACAGTTTGAGGCAGAAAAACACTCTGATGCCTTTACCTTTATTTCATGGATGCAAAAACTCTTGTTGCAAAGGAGTTAAGTGACCAATAGTAAAGCCAGGAAATTTCCCCATTGTCGCTGAGAACCACCAAATCTGACTTTTACATTTGGTCTCAGAATTTAGGTTCCTGCCCTGTTGGACAGGAACTTATCACTTTTGCTTGAAATCTAGTGCTCTTGCTAATTTTTATACCTACCTATAATATATGGTAAATATACCCAGGTACAGAATATGCAGGATTTTTTATAAGAGGTGAGACATAGGATTTAGATAAAAATAAACTTGATTTATAACAGTAGTGACTTATAACAAGTTACTAATCTCCTTGTCTCAGTTTTCTCATTTGCAAAATATAAGTAGTAATACTTATGTGACCAAATTCTTGAAAGAATTTAATGGTACTATTGCCCTTAATGAAGCCCCTGGCATATATGCATATGTAGGCATGTCAGTATGTCATGTCAATTTTGTAACTACTTTGTGTCCTGCTCATAAACAAACAGAATCTGAATTTTTAATCTGGCAAAAGTCGCTGAATCTCAGCTCCTATCAAATTAATGAATTCAATTCAAAAAAGAGTTAAGGAGGAAACATTATATTCCCCTCACTATCATGGATAAATAAATTTGTAGTGATTGTTTTGCCTTCCTCAGTCAACAAACAAACAAACAAACAAACAAACCAAAAGAAACTCATGTGAATATAAAAATTGTATTTACACTTCCAGAATTCCATTTATTGAGACACACACAGAAAAAAACTTCAACCTCAATGAACTTTCCCAAGAGATATTGCAATCCTGTTAAAATCTGTTGTTTGTATGCATCTCATCAAATCACTTGAATTTAAGCAGATAGCTCTCAAATGCTGTGCAAATTTATTTTCATAAGCGTTTAAAAATATAATAGTGCTTGAAATAACTCTAAAAGGAATTTCTGTGAATCAGCACAAAACTACTCTCTAATATAAAAAATATATATTTTATAAAAATTATGTTAATATTATATAAAATAATATGTAAAAGAACAGAATTTTTAAGAAAATGACTTTATTTAATTGGAAATGAAACTGAATATTGTGTTTTTATTGTAGTATAAAGATCTAATTATTTGGGATATCTTTTATATTCCCATAGTGAAGAATTATTGATGTAAGAATTATTAATTGATTAATAATATAAATTATTAATTTATGTAAGAATTATTTACATCAATTTTGAAGAAAAAAAATATTTTTTTTTACCAAAAGGTATTTTTCAAAGATATTGTCATTTTAAATGAGAAGTGGAGAAAGCATTTTATGAAGAATCATCAAAAGCAGCAGTCTCCAGCCTTTCTGGCACCAGGGACCAGTGGTCCTATGGGAATCTATCTAATGCCTGATAATCTGAGGTGGAGCTGAGGCAGTGATGATAGCACTGGGATGCAGCTACAGATGAAGCTTCATTTGCTGGCCCATCACTCACCTCCTGCTGTGAGGCCCAGTTCCTAAAAGGCCAAGGACTGGTCTGCAGTCTGGGAGTCGGGAACCCCTGGTCAAAGGATTTCTTCTTTCTTCCTTTATGATTTTCTCTGTGATTGAAATTAAAGAGAAATTAGAAATGTATAAATTGTTTTATTTCTTTTGGTATATGAATCATAAAATGCAGCTAGTGTTTCCCCACTAAACTCTGAGAATAGTCAATTAAAATAGATACACCAATCATATCTACTAAGCACTTATCAAGTCTTTATATCTTTATGACATATGTTGTTACATCCTCATAAGTAGATTTTTAAAAGCTCAAAAAGCTATTTGAGTGAAATAAACCTAACATAAAATCAAGAACTCTCAGAGTTAGACAGAAACTATGGCCCTCATGGATTTCTCTACCTGACCACCCTAAAAGCTATTTTAATTCATTATGCTCCAAAGTGAACTCAACACCCCCCTCCACCTCTTCCCAACCTACTACTCCTCTGTTTTATTCCCACTCTAAATGGTCACAGCCCCACTTCTTCATCCTGGTTCTGAGCCTGAGATTTGGTGTTTTCTCTTGCTCCTCTCTCCTCATAACCAGCAAATCAGTACATTCTGACAAGTCATGCACTGAATATCCCTTAACTCCAGACATATATCACCTTCCAAGTCCAGGCATGCAACTTTTGTCACCTGGATACTAGAAATAATTTTCCAACCAATCTCCTGCTCTCCTCTCACTTTCTTCTACCTTATGACTTCTAGTTTCTTTAATATCATTCATGAGACTCCTCTCCTTAAAATTGTCCTATTGCACCCCACTCTCCAGAGGACGAAGGCTGCATTCCTTAGCATGATATAAAATATGCTTCTTGCTCAGATCCTCAAAGGAAACCTTATTTTTTGCTAGTTGTCCATAAGAGCCTTGCATTTGGCCATTTGAATCCTTGAAGTTTGCCTCAAATCTGACAGATTGCCCACAACTCTGCATCTTTACATCTACTATCCTTACCAACTGAATGAGCTTTCTCAATCTACCGGCCAATAAAATTCTGCTTGTCCTTTAAAGGACTCTCTTCAGATGTTCTTCCCTAAAAAGTCTCCTCTGTGCCCAGGTAGGCACTCTTTTCTCTCTTTTGTACTTCATCCATTAGACATGTTGTAACTTCATCTGTCTGTCTTCCTCATTAGATAGATGATAAGCTGCTTAAGGACTTTGTGTTCATCACAGGGTGTGGCATATGGTTAAAATTTTGATAATTGCCTTCTGGGTGAATGAATTAATCTAAGCTAACATTTTCCCTTGTCAAATGAGATAATTTAGCTCCAGAGTGGTTAAGCAACTTGTCTAAGGTCACATAGCTGAATAATAGAAGGGAATAAAGATGGAAGCCAGATGCTTCCAGATAGCAGCCTAATAATTACTGTGTGCATCTAGTCACTTTCATATCTGACACAATCATCTCCTGCAGCAACATCTTTCCATGAGTTTCTATCTGTATTTCACTTTTATTTTGGGGCTTGGTTTGCTCCAAAATAAAACCAATACTTTGATTTTCCCTCAAGGGATCACTTGTTGTGTATTCTCAATGCTGTAGTGAGAATGGAGCAGGCTTCATACTCCGACTTCAGGAGAAGTCATGTGACCCAGGGCTGCCCAGTGAGAGAGCTGTGTTCCCTTAGGGGAATCAGACAAAGAGTGTCAGCTCAGGGCTTGATAGAACTATTGAACAAGAGAAGCTCACTTTCCACTGGGCTTATGAAGCTAAAGTGAGAGAGGAGGCTTTTTGAAAATAAAATCAAGAGAGAAGAAACAGAGCTGAGGTGTTTCAAAGGACTTTGTTTGAACACCTCCAGCCAGCCATTCCACACGGGGAGAGGGAGTGGCTTTGTAATTCTTCAACTTGGCTAAGCTGGACTACATCTCCCAGGATCCCCTTTGCTATATATTTCTGATTAGACTGCCATACAAAAGACATTCTGCATGGGATTCAGAAGGTAAAAGTGAAGGCGGCCATATTGTTTTTACTACAGAAAGAGTCAGGCAGAGATACCAGATACTACTGCAGTACAAGCACATTGTTACTCATCTATGGACTTGCCTTTGTTTTTGTGGAGCAGCAGCCAGGTTTACATCTCCTCCATCTTTCCTCAAATTCTCTTACAGTATCACCGACTTCTGGAGCACATGTATATTTAGCTTCATGACAAAGAGCACCAGCTTCCGCTGTGGGACCCTCACAGGAGTCGGATGTGGTATGGAAGTGGTGGTGCCTTTGAGGAGGTGAAACTATTTCACACTAACCAGTTTAGGATTATACAAGATAAGTAACATCTGGTATGAGGATATAGCTACAGAGTTTTATGAATCATTTCTATTTCTAACTTCAGGAAATTAATATTTTTTTCTAGGCTGTCTTAATATTACTGGTTTAGTCCCAGATCAGATAAGAAGGACAATATGAACAACCTCCGACTAAATCCTATTGTAGTCTAGAGAGTGAAGTGATGCGATTTTAGAAGACCTTAAAACTTCAGCTCTTTTTCTGCCTCTCAAAATTTATCTGCACTCTTCTTCAGATGAGTCTTTTCCTTATGTGTCATAGTCACCTTCACAACATCTGGGATTCCATTCTGTCCCAAGATGCAAGGAATGCTAAGGAAGACATCATTGTTCATTTCACAGAGACCCTTAATAATGGTGAAAATTGGGTGAGCCCACCCAAGATTCCTCGTTATACTTTCAGCCAAACTTACCACAAATAGGTCAATGACCTAGGATGTGCAGCATTTCAGTTTGATCACTCATAAGCACCATCCACCGCCTATTTGTGAACTTCTTTCCACTGTTCTTTATCTGCATCAGTGCCTAAATCAGAGTGAAGATTCTTTAGGGAGACACGAGCAACTTTCACTCCACTCTACACAGGCATGTTAAAGTCTCCATGCTCCCCAAGGACTCACCCATGACAGCTTAATAGGTGAACTCCCAGGCTTCTCCCCGCCCTCAATCCCCCACAGAACCAGGCTAAATCCAATTTGCAACTACTTCTGATCACATGGCTTTTGTGAAAGCTACTTATCTTCCAAGCCACATAGGTCAAGGTATTTACTAGACTGGGAACAGCAAGAAAATTACAGTTGGGGCTGTATTTTATAACATTAGGAACGACGAATTTAAAGATGTTAGCATTACGCTGGACCAAATTAAGATGACTTTCTCCCTTTTATTGACATGGCTCAGTTGTGATAATAACTAATTTGGAATTTGAAGTCACATTATAGTCTTTGCCAGAGAAAATTTTGGGTGTTCTAAGAACAAGGCCGCCATGTCAGAGATCCATTATCTTTCCCTTCAGTTTGCCTTCCACGACCTCAACAAGAGCAAGTTCATCTGCCACATTTTTTATTAAGATACTGATGTAACAGCCATGCCAACAGCACCATTCTGGGGGCTTTGTTATTCCTTAAGAAGATTCAGCATCAGCTGAATTGCCAGTTGAGAGTTGCTGCACTGAATTTAGAAACAAAAGGAATTGGGCATGCACAACAGGCAGGCAGTAGGGCCTAGGTGGCACACAGTGTTAGATGTGGACTTGGTGGCAGGTATTTTGGTACCATGCTTCTGATTGAACTTTTCTCTGTTTGAATGCTAACTGATATGGAGTAGTATCTCTGGATTGTGCCATTAGATAGATCAATACATTCTCTTTAATGTTTAAGTCAGTGTGAATTTAGTTTCCATCACTTGCCCTAAAAAAGACTCAAATGCAGAATTATCATATCTTGACTAAACAACTTGATAGCCCGAGGACAGAATCTGTGCCTTACTCATCTTTAAATCCCCAGCATTGAGCAAACTTCCAGGTCCCTAGCAGGCATTTGACAAAATATATGTTGAATGAACCCACAACAAATGGCTACAGAATAAAAATGGTCTCCTGGGAACCTAGAGTTAAAAGCTCACACAACGTGAGTCATGTGGAAGATGAAAAGCAAGATGAGAGAGAACTCCAGGCCTCTGGACAAAGCCATGAAGATCCTGGGTCTGAGGAGCAGCTGAGTCTTCCACCTGGCAGCTGGGGGGAGGGGGAAGGGGAGGGGTTGCACATGTTAGACATCTCATGTTCACTACTAGTACAACAGGTGTTCCGGGGCCCGCCAGCCCTCGCACGGAAATGAGCTTCCTGTCATTCCTGACCAGGATTTGCTACATGTGCATAACAGAAGTGGTGCAGGAAGATATTATTTTAATAAAAAGAAAGAAAGAAAGCGTATCAGGTTCTTAGAGAAGGAAGCTTCTAAGAAAGGTGATTTCACAGTAAGAAACCTCATGAATCATCTAAATAATTTATATCTGAGGTAAAACAAGAACGTTAACCATTCTTTGTGCCTGCTTAGAACACTTTAAGAGATTCTAAGGAAGTAAGCGGTTTGAGGAAACACAAAGACAGAAATTTCTGAGCAAATATTTTCTAAATGGTTGGACTGATATTTAGCATAAGTGAATTAGGCAATGGACCAGTTTATTTCCAAGTACAAGTCTTCACAGGGAAAAATTCACGATGTACACATATTGAATCAACTATGGAGGGGGCAATCATTTTATCAAATTGGTTGAGGGGCAATTGTTTTATCAAATTATTTTTATAATTGCTTTATTGAAATCAGGATCCAAAAAGTTCCATAATTGCAGTTGGTTGATGTGTCTCAAGTCTCACAATTTACATTCAGCCCTCTCTTTCTTTTCTTTTGTTTTTGTAATTTATTTATTGAAGACACCAGGTTACTTATCCTGCAGAGTTTTCCACTGTCTGAGTTTTGCTAATTTTATTTCCATGCTGTTGTATAAAATGTTCCTATGCCCCCTTATTTTCTGTAAACTGAAGGTTGGATCTAGAGGTGTCATTGAATTCAGGTTCCTTTTTTTTCTATTGTTGTGAATACTTTATAGACAGTGTTGTGAACAGTCTTCAGGAGGTACAGCATTATGATGTCTCTTTTTGTAATGATAGCAGCCATCATTTATTCTTAAAAACTCTTTACACTAAATTTTTTGGGAGTGATATTAAAGACATTTTTAAGTAGTCATTAACATACCTGCAAGTTTTTTTTAAAAAGTGGTAGACGGGTATAGTATGCTTATAATGGCCCCCAAAGATATGTAGGTCCTAATACTGGAAACCATGACTGCTATTTTATATGGAGAAGGGGTCTTTTTAGAGATGATTTCATTAAGGATTTGAGATGGGAAGAGTATCCTGGTTTTATTTGGGTGGGCCCTAGTTGCAATCATAAATGTCCTTATAAGAAGGAGGCAGAAGGAGATTTGACTGTCGAAAAGGTAATAAGAAGCAGAGAGAGATATTTGAAGATTCTTGTCTTGAAGGAGGAGCAAAGGCGGTGAGCCAAGGAATGAATGTATCGAGGTGCAAGGTAGAAAAAGTAAGGAAAGAGATTCTGCTTAGAGCTTCCATGAAGAAAATGTAGCCTCCTAAAACCCGTGTTGGCCTTCTGACTTCCAAAAATTTAAGAGGATACACGTATGTATATTGCTTTGAGACACCAAGTTTGTGGTTACTTTACCTAAAGTAATCTTCACTTAGACATCTTGAACACAACTCTTTCTCCACTAGGGGGAGCCCACACTATATATCAATGAGTCATAACAGAAGCAAAAATCCCATTTGGGTTTCTCGTCTGACCACCTGAAGGTATTAGAAAAAATAGACTGTGAGGCCAGATGTCCTGGATTCAAATCGCAGCTGTTTCTACTCTCTAGTCATAGCACCTTGGGCAAATTATTTATCCTCTCTGTGCTTCAGATTTTCCATTGCAAAATGGGAATAATAACAGTGACAAATTACCTAAGAGAAAATTGTGGGAAACAATTGAACACATTTCACAAGAGAGCATATCTAAATAGCAAAAAAGGAAAGTAAAGAAAAAGGAAAGTAAAGAAAAAATCCTCTATTCCATTGATTCATTAATTAAACTCACAAGGAAATACCACTAAATATCCAGTAGAATCGCTAAATTAAAACTGACACAAGACAACTGGGGCTCTCATACACTGTGAGTATATGCAGTACTGTCCTCAGACCTAACTAAGAGAGGTCCTCAATGGCCTTGGACCTGCTCCACCCCATGGAGTAAGGAGTCCATGGAGCCCATTGATGTGTAATTGGCTGTGAATAGAATTGATTTCTAGGATTGTTTTTCTATAGAAATAGTCACATATGTATGCAATAATATGTATATATGAATATATATGAATATATATGAATATATGAATATATTCATAGAATAATTGTTTGAAATAGTAAAAAATTAGAATCAGTTGAAATGTTTGTTGTTAAGAGGAAAAAATATTAGGATACTTCCATACTATGAAGTGATAGGCAGCTGTTAAAAGAGCATAAAGTGCCTCAGATGGCTCGGCATAGAAAAATATCCAAATCATTCAAAAAGAAAACTTCAGAACTACATATAATTTTTAAATTAAAAAAAAAACATGTTTAAAAACTGCATAGAATGTCATCTGGAAGGATTCATGCCAAAAGATTAATTGTGATTACCCCAGAGAAGAATTATAGAGAAATGAGAAAGGGAAGGAAGCAAAGATACAAGGGGATTACATTTTACTTCTTCCAATTTGTATTTCTGATTTGCTTGAATCTTTCACATGAGCTTGTATTACTTGATAACATTTAAAAACTTCAATGTATTGGATTACTTGAGAATCAGGTTTGGAGTCAGCGCTATTGCTTACCTTGGCATTTACTCCATCTTTCTATGAATCAGTTTCCCCAATTGTAAAATGTTAACTGTTACTACTTCATGGCATGGTAGCAGAAGATGATCTATGTAAAACTTTTAGACCATCACCTGGTACTAAAAAAAATTGATTTGTGTAGGTTAACTATGCTTTGTGATAAAGCATGACTAAAATTCATGGCTTAAAATAATAACCACTTATTATAACTCAAACGAATGTAGCTTTGCTGGGAATCAGCTGCTATAAGCTAGGCTTGGCTGGGCTGCTCTGCTAAGTTCAGCTGTGCCCCACACACCCCTTATCCTTCTTAACCAATGTGATAATCAGGATATGTTCTTCTCATGGCGATGGCTAAAGCACAGACAGCAAAAACATGCAAAAATTATCAATGCCTTAGGCTCAGAACTGACATACTGACATTCTTACTTCATAATATGGGTCATGTAAGTCATATGACCAAGTCCAAAGTGATGGGATGTAAAAATATACTTCACTAAGAGTGACCAATAACCCCAAGTTGCTTGAGAATAAGGGGCCTTCTAGAATGCAGAAATTTTCATTCTAGAATCAGAAAGTCCTGGGTAAATCAAGACCAATTGGTTACTCAATGTCTTCCTACCCCTTTAATCTGATGAACTTCAAAGTCATGCAGCAAAAAGTATGGTATAGAAATGGAGTGAAGAATTGGGGCCAATGATGCATTTATCACACTTTTAATAAAGTTATCAACCTTACAACTAGGAAAACAGGCAAATAGTAGGTGGTCAAAGTTATCTTTGGTAGGTTGGTTTTGGGTTGACCAAACAAAATAAGATTCTCTCAAAGTCTCCAGCAACAGATTATTTCCCGGAATATTCTCCTCAAATAAAATTGAATATGCTTCAGTAACAAGGGGTTATAGCATCAAATAGGTGATTAGGCTAGATTCTCAAAAAAGGTTAAGGTTTTTTCAACCCAATTCTAACTTTATTTGACAGAGAATCAGATGAGACTCATTAAGAGCAATGAGACTTCCTAATGTCAACCCATTTTCCTTCTAGGGAGACTGTTTTGCTTATAGCAGACTCTTAATAAGGACAGGTTGTATGACTTTTAATCATGTGTTTGTGTGTGATCATTAACATTTATTTAGCTCCCTCAGCTTTACTAATCCCTTTCAAATGCCAAGACCTATAGTATGTGGCTGTGCAGAAGTTAAGTCCGTAGAGCCACAGGGAGGTCTGCTCTGCCTGTGGTTTTCTGATACCTGCCATTCCCTCTTCCTGTCTAGACTGTATATTTCTTATCTGAAGACAAGCCCTTACTAGATAAGATCGATGCACAGGCACAAATCACAAAGAATGATCGCTCTCTCTTCAGAAACATTTTCTTGATCTGAAACATGCCAACAAGGAAAGCCTATTAAAGTCTACAGGTGTTTGGGTTTTTAAACTTTTTCATTAAATAAGTTTCTCTTTCTTTTCAGAACAAATTGAGTAAGAGGTAAAGAAGGGCTTATTGACTATTGTGCAGTGGCTTCTAAATTTTACCTTTAAGTAATTAGTGAAATTTTAAGAGAAATATTAGGGACCAACATTCTTTAGGCAACTTTAATTTTTCCATATCAATTTAACAAACTAAAAGTACCTTCAAAATTTATGACCATTTTATAAAATAAGAAATATTTTATACCAAAGGAGTACTGTGAAGCATGGCCTTCTAAATTGAAAAGATTCTTAGGAAATATTATTATGCTGTCTTGATTTTATTTATTTGTAAGGAACTAAAAATCAGACTTTAGGAGTGACTGATAATCTTCTTTTGAGAAGCTCAAATTAGGTTAGAAAAGAGATAAGTTGTTAATGGGGGGGAGTGAGAATGGTCTTAATTAAATAAATGAAATAAAGTCTACTATATAACAAAATATATATAAATATATATGTATATATATTTTTAAAGGAACCAACAGGACTCTAGACACTCTAAATGGGCTGTTAACATACCTCAGAGTTCATTTTCATATGAATTTGCAGAATAAATCAAAGAAATATTAATATGCAAACTAAAACAGTTAACCAAGATAGTCCCTGGCAGATGACAGTCCAGAGTTGGAAGGTCAGCATTTCAGGTTGTTTTGCAACTTTGGGGAAAATCAATGAGACTCAAAGTGACCTTTGGAGCAAATATCCAGATACTAATCTCTTCACAGATTTCAAACCAGGTGCCAATACAAGTGATTTAAACTGCTTGATCACTTTTAATGATCAAGAATGTGTAGTGTAGATAGAGTACCTTAAATTACATTAATAATTTTAGAGGGACCCCATCATCAGCTTTATTACCTCTACACAAATTAAATGAGATCAGCTGAAGAACAAAAGCCTTTTTAGTTGCCTTCTCTCTCTCACAAATGGACACTTTCTTCCTCTCTGACATTTACTCTGTAGTTCTGAAGAGACCACTGGCTCTGAAAGACCTAGAAGTAATTTAGCCTAAAGATTTAAGATGCTGTTAATAATTGTTGGGGCCTCATAGAAAATGCAGTATCTTTGCTTTGCTGGAGATTCCAGCACAGCTGAGCACCAGGACATCTCCAGTTTACAAATAGTGAGGGCAAAGAGCAAGCTGATCCCTGAGGTAAACTTCCTTCTAGTTCCTTCCTTTTGATCTACTGGCTCTCCATCTCATCTAGTCTCACTCTTGTTTTAATTTTATGAGGCAGATGGTCAAGAAGCATATCATTCCAGGAAGCTATAAAAAGGCATGTGTTCCTACCTACAGCCTTTCTCTAAATAACCTCATTTGGCCTTATGACTGTTATAGTAAACCTGATACTGAGCTTATCAGTTAACCATGAAATTCTCCGAGAAGGGTGGATCAATCAACATTTTATTAGAGCAGACTGACTAATATACAGGGAGGAGATAAGACAAAGTGATACAATTCCCTCAGCTCTCAAATCAACAAAGGAATTAAAAAAAAATACAAGGCAAAAATCTAACTTGAATTAAAAGCTACTCAAGGGATAGGAAATAAAGAACAATCTATTATGCCATAGAAGGGATCTCCAGAGACCTGGGGCAATTTTGTGTTTTCTTAATATGAGTCATTGATTAATAACTTGGGAAAAGGAATGTTTAGGGAGTTAGAGACTAGTAATTTTATTTCCTTCTGAAAGTGGAAAGTACGGAAAGAGAGAAGGCTGCTTGAGTAATTAGAATAGAAAGATTTGAGTTTGAGAAAAACAAAGGAAATAAAATTAATTTAAAGAATCTTATAAAAATAAATGGAGGCATGTAAAATAAAGTCTTCATAGAGATGTGAATAGTAACAGTTACTGAGAGTTTACTATGTGCTGGGAACTTACCACGCTAATTTTAATTCTATAGGGCAGGTGCTACCACCTATTTCAACAATTCTAAAACAAACACACATGCAGAAAAATTGTATATATATTTAAATTTAATGCACATATATATAATAAATATATATCGTATATATAACACATACATATCACATATATAGATAGATCACACTCACACACGCATAAAATGTTTTAACACAAGATTGATGTCACCTTGCAATCACCATAAACCAGAGGGCAGACGTGATGTAATTCTGTCATTGTCTATGAATGTATAAACTCATATTACTGTCACTTCAGTTGACTTATGTACATCACTGGCACTGCATATGTTGGATTTAATTGCTGTTTAAAAATCTTTTACACCATGATCCAGTATTTAAAGATTATTTTACAATCAGAAAGGCATAAAAACTGAGCAAAGAAATGGATTAAATTTGGCATTAGTAAAGTAAATATTCATCACAGGAAGGAAAGACCCTGATTCCATATTTTTTAAAAAAGCAACAATCAAATGCCTCATGGGACCTGAAGAAATAAAGCTATCAACAAATAGAAGAAATTATGCTTCATTTCATTACTGAAATTTATGCAAAATAATTGCTATCACATGTCAAGCAATGCAAATAAATGCAGGACAAATAACCAAGACCCCCCAAATAGTTTAAAGACATTTCCAAACTTGGACAGCCTGGTTTGACTGATTCTTACATGATTACAGGATTAGCAGTGTTTTTTGTTTGTTTTTACTGGCATATAAAATCATGGTACACCCTACATCTTTATGTCTAAAGGCACTTAAATTTTTTAAACTAGGATATTACCACATTTTCTACAGGCAAGAATACAGAGGCTCAGACAAGTTAAATGGCTTGCCCCAAAGCCCATGAGGAGTTCTCCGAGACATCCTTTAAAATGAAGTCAGTTTGTTTCCCAGAAGTTAGTGGTCTTAGCCATTATGATAAACTACTTCCTTAAAAACAAAGACTAGCATAATCCTTTGAAAAATGAAATCAGATCATGCACTTCTCTCTTCAGTAAATTTTTATTTCACTCAGTAAAAGCCAAGAAATCCTTACAAAGACCTACTAGATGTGACAGACTCTTCAGTCATCTTCCACCGGTACCCTTCTGTCTCATTTTCTACTCCTCCTCACTCACTCAGCTTTAACTCCATTGACTCCTTGCTTTTCCTTTACCACACTAGAAAGCTTGCTGCCACTTCAAGTATGCTCCTACCTGGGGGCCTTTGCATTAGCTGTTCTCATCACCCCACTGCACCTCCACTTGGCTCACTTTCTTTCCCTCATTGTCTGCTCAGATGACACTATATTGGAGAGGCCCTCACCAACCACCCTTCCTATATAAAATAATACTCTGCCTCATCTTATGCCCACTCTATCCCCTTCAAGTTTAAAAAATTTCCCCATAGCATATTGCTACATGAAATATTATATAACTTTTTATTTATTTGCTTATTGCTTACAGAAATGTAAGTAAGCTTCAGTGGGCAGAGGCTTTGTTTTATGCATATCGATATCTGTATAGATGGTGGGGACTCAGCAGATAAATAAATAAATAAATCTTTTGACAATGTCAGTACACTGTATTTCCCCTCTGTTCTGTCTATTCAGAAAATTACCATAAATTGGTATCTGTGGATTAGTATTACTGGTAAATCAATAATTCTCTTTTCACTCTACTTGCGGGCTTAATAAAGAATAATACTTTTGTAGTAGAGTGTTTTCAAATGCAGAGTCCAGAGCCAGGCCATGTGGATTTCTGTGCTGGCTTCTACTACTTGCTTATGTGATGTCATGAAAACTATTCAACTTCTCTAAGTCTTAGTTTCCTCATCTGTAAAATAAGGATGATAATAGTACATAACTTACTTGTGAAGGTTCATATGGAATTACATTAAATAATACAGGTTGATGGCCTAACACGTGCTAAGTATTCGATAAAATACTTTGATTGGCAAACTATTTCCATTAAGATGGTTTCCATTAGGGTAAATACACAAACAAACCTCCAACCCCCAACATTTGGCATGCTGGAGATGTTTTCGGTTATCACAACTGGGGATGATGGTGGGGGAAGGTGCTACTAGCACCTAACAGGTAAAAAGCTAGGGACACTACTAAACATCTTATAGGGAAGAGGAGGATAGGATACAACAAAGTATCATGGAGCCCAAAATGTCAATAATGTCACTGATAAGAAACCCTGACACATAGTATTCATTTCAACATACAACGCCAACATCCCAGGAGAAGAAATTTAAAGGAGATTTTTTTGTTGTTTTTGTTAAGTCACTACCAGTTCCTCTGTCATGCCTGTAAAATCAGTTTAATGATGAAAATCTACACTCAACATTGCCCCACTCTAGCGGCCTGGCCATTGCCTTGTAACTAATGGCTAAAGAGATGCTGGTGCTCTCATCCAGCCCTCAGGATTCCCAGACTCTTGTCCCTGGAGGTTCTAGTTGGCAATTTCAGTTCTGCATCAGACCACTAGAGGGTACAGAACCACCATCAATCATTCATCATTTGGGTGCCATACTCCTAGTTTTCAATAATGTAAATCTTAACAAAATGCAAAATTATTCCTGGCCCCTAAAATAAAAACTACCAGAATATATTTATTAAATACCTTTATAGATACACAGTTTAAAAAACCGATTCAAGTATTTTACTCTAATTGTCATCACCCCAAACTATAAAGTAACATAGTAATTTCATTTTATTTAAATAAAAATCTAATAAATGACTGAAAAAATTATTATGATATCACAAAATATTTAGCTATATCTCAATATCACACACTTGGGTTTGGAATAGAGTCACTAAGAAAAAGTTATAGGAAATTTTGAAGGGAAAACATAAAAAAATTATTTTAAAAAGCAGTTTTGTCAACTACTTTTCCTTTCAATTAAACGTTAAGAAAAGTGCAAATACAAAAATTATGTGATCCCAAAACTTGTTCTTGTGACATTACAAGTTGTCCATCATTATCTCTAAAAAAACTGTAAAATTCTGTTAAAAATATTTTAAATTTTCTTTAATTTACACACACATACATGCACACACACAAACATACATATACAAAAAAAAGCTGTGTATTTAAAATGAAGCTGAGGAGCTAAATGGTGCTGTCAAATCTAATAAATTAGAATAGAAATCAATGATTCAGAAATATTTAAGTGTCACACTAGAAAACATGAGGCCTTAGGAGAATGCATAGAACACTGGTTATCTACAAAATCTGTTAACAGACTATCTGTGTTTAAAAACTGCCTCTACCAGTTAATAGTTTTGAAGCTCTGAGGGAAATTATTTTACATCTCTATATTTCAACTATAAAATAGCTGTAAATATCATAGTATAGTTTACCTTCATTTATATGGAGATTACACGAGTAAATATAAGTATAGCGCTCAGAATAGTGCCCGGCACATACTAAATCTATAAAAGTGTTTTCTATTGTAATTATTTCTTTTAATAGACAGATTAACCCAAGAGATTGAAAATTCTATTTTCAACTGAATGTATCTCGTCTTTCTAAGCATTGCCAAATTATTTTTTCTTTAAGAAGAGCAACAGACTGAACATACTAGGCTTCATGGACCTTAAGAAATATAAAGAAGTTAACTCAGTTTCAGTTATCCCATCACAATTATTATATAGAGGCAGCTCTTCATTCTTTTTCTTTCCTTTCTTTTCACCTATTATTTGCCCATTCTGCCTTTTTTTTTTCTTCTAATCAGCATGGACCTAAGCAAAAGGTACAAATGAGAAAGATATAAGAATTTACAATTCTTATTATTTTTATTTTTTTGTTGAGCCATCAATGCTCAAACAAAACATAAGGATAATCATAATTTATAACAAAAAAGCCTCATAAAACCTTGTGGCACCCTTTGGAAAGGTCAAGTGAATCAGTGAGAAAAAGTACTTTTTCTTATACTAAGTTCTAGAAAGATTTGCTATATGCTAAATATTTTTTTCCTCCTGTGACAACTGGTTATCATTAACTTGTGGTAAGACTGGATACAAGAGAGAATATATCCAAGTTGTGGAGAATCCAAGGAAGAGAAAGTATAGCAAACCCAGAATCAAAATATTGTCATCATGTCAGCCTTGCAACAGTTAATCCCTGACTCATTGCCATGGAAACAAGATCTTTATGTCAGAGTACCATGGGTTCCAGGGGCATAGAACATACCTCACCTCGCACTTCATTCAACTTCAATCAATTTCATTTCATTCAGAAAAACCTTCTTTGGGGAGGTCAGTGTCAAATCCTAAGAGGCCAAATCTCAGTTGCTCAATATGTTGACATATAATTCCACTAAAGAAAAATCGCTAACTCATGTCATGATTGACCTTACATCACATCAATGTATCATTTCATCATGGTAAGACTGAGTTGCCCCCAAAATAAAAGAATTTAAACATGCATAAAACGAAAATAGGTACCGCAATGTTTATTTAATATTATTCCCTTTAGATTTTTTTCTCTTAAAATCTAGCTCAAAGAGCCTCTCGAGTTGAAAAATAACTTTAAATATTTCTTTACATCATAGAGCATTATAGTGCAGTGACCAGAATCTAGAAAGTGGGTTTGAATCCTGGCCTTGCCACTTATTTTAGAACCTTAGTCTAAATCCCTAATTCTCTATGTCTCAGTTCTCTCATTTGTAAAAATAAGGACAACAAAAATCTATACCTCACAGGACTATTGTGAGAATCAAAAGAATTAATATGCTCAAAATACTCAGTGCCTGCACATTGCAAGCACTAGATAGGTATTTGTTATAATAAAAATAATTATTTTATTATAAATTATAATTATTTGATGAAAGAACATTTCATGTTGTTTTTAGATTTTAAGTTTTTAATTATTTTTGTAAAATTTTATTTGCAGTGCTTTAAGCACTAAAAAATTTTTACTTTCATTATATGTCACAGCTAAATGAGTAAGCAGAGCATTAAAAGAAAGAAAAAATGAATTCACTTAGGAGAATTTTCTGTTTTCCTTTATTTCTCGTTTCTTGGGCTCTGTGCAAAGAATCTTGCTACATCCAATCACAGATCAGGATGACCTCAAGTGAATGAATGAATGAATGAATGAGTGAATGATAAACAGAACAGTTTTCTGACCAACCAGCAGCCAGGCCCATTTATTCTATTTGTGGGACTGAATAGGAAATTACTTAGCAACCACTTGAGTAAATGATGGGGAAGACTCTGCAGAGCAGTTTCATAATTGTAATCAAGCAAACATCATTAAAGACTTTCTTCTGACATATCCTGAGCTCTGCTTATCTGCAAGTCATCAGAATAAACAGGTCAAACAAAACAAAACAAAACAAACAACACAAAAACAGGGACAACACTCTCCAGATCATAGATGCTGAGAAACATGTGGTCTCAAAGCCCTTGGCAGACCCTTTTGGCTCATATGAAGACCAATACAGAACAACATAATGTAATGTCCTGGATTGCAAATCTTTACTGAGATATAGGGTTAGTGCCTCGTACAAGCATATCTAATGCCTAGTGGGACTGCTACTTGAATATTTCTTTTCTGTGCCACCCTATGACATGGCTCTGGATCAATTTTAGCATTTCCATCTAACCTGCTAAGAGCCTATAGTCAGAAGGATCTGAAAAGCTGAGTTCAGTTTCTCAGTGGTTTTTCTTATACATAGTCACAAGCTGCAGCATGAACATTTCCAGTAAATTTCAACTCTTGAGGCAGCTCATTTACTCCATGTATATTTATAGAGCATCTGATATGTATATATATTGGAGTTTGTGTTAAGAATACAAAATTAAGACCTTGCTTGCAAGAAGTACAGTATCTGTTGGAAGATAATGGTGAAAACATATAATGACAAAACAATGTCGAATATTTCTATAGGAGTAAATACAGTCGACTATGTGATTATATAATAATAGTTAACAATAGTTTACATTTATTTCTAATCAAGCACTGTTCTAAAATTCTACATACGTTGACTTTTTCATCTTCATGAAAGTCTTAGAAGTAAATTGAAGTACTGAAAGGTTAAGTCACTTATTCAGAGCCACACAGTGTTACAGCTAATTTAAAAGAAACATATAACACAGCCTGAGAGGATTAAGGATACTTCTTGGAGGAAGGAAGTAAATATGAGATGATACTTGAAAGATGAATGTGAGTCAATTAGGGAATGTAGGAGAAAGGACATCCTACACAGAGGAGAAAATGTGTTACAGCACCACCCTTAGACTGAGAAATAGGACCTCTGCTCTGTTACCTCTCCCCATGAATGTGGATTCTGTAGTGCCAAGGGTCATGCCCAATGAGGGCCCATTCCCACTTCTTCCATTCTAGACCATGCTCTGGAAACCAGGACCACCTTGTTCCAGTGGTTCCAGGACCTTGTGGCTTCTTTCATCCTCCCAAGGGTGAGCCAAGCTGCTTGTGTGCTTGCTTTCAGGCAATGGCCATTTGCCCGGGGTGTGGATTAGTGCCTGCATACGCAGCCTGGGGTGTCCATACACCTACATGTCATGCAGGACAGATCAATGGATGGGAAGAGAAGGCAGGTGGGCTGGATGCTGGGAGTGCTCCCTATGCTGTGACATTGTAATATAGAATTCAGAAGAGTCAGAAACATTAAAATCTATACTTGGGTTTTTAGAGAGTTATAAGATATCTTTGTCACAAGAGAAAAATAGAACATATTTAACATAACAATGTGTTAGCTTAATGTATACATTTTAAGAATTTAGAAGTATGGCCTTTGGCTACATTTTATTCTCAAGCCCTGGGACCTATAACTATTAGAGGTGGACCTGCTGTGTATGAAGAATAAAGATGTGAGAAAGAGCAGCTTGCTTGGGAAACTAAAAGTAGCTCTGCAAAGAATATGAGGCAAAGGGTTCAGAAAAGTGCTTGACTCCCTAGTGATCTGAACTTAATTCTGAAAGCAGCAGAGATCATTAAGGATTTTTAAGCTGCAGAGTAAGCCACCATTGGGTTTGGAGAGCTCACATCACATATGTCAATCAGCCCTGTCCCCAAAAGAAACATACAGTGATATTTTTATTCTCTCATCTTCTCTATGCCTCTATCCAGAAGCAGGAAAAAAAAAGAGTGGCAATATTTGTTATAGCTATAGGAGTCCAAATAACAAAGCTTAGTGCAGTTTGAAGAGCAAACAACTGGGAGAAAAAAAATAGAATTCTTATGTTATATTCTGGCCTACTTAGCTGGAAAGAGCCTGAAATAACAGACCCAGGGAAACCAGGCAGCTAAGCCCAAGCCCAAGAGCCCACAGACCTGAGGAATAGGACATCTGAAAATGAATAGGCCAAGGGAATGGGTCAATGGTACGTATGTAATCAAAGAGCCAACTTAGACCTAGTACACAAGAGACACGTGTGTTTGGAATGAAGCTTGCTTCATCTCCGAGTCTTGTAACCCCCTCGGGCATAGTGTAAGACTCTCAGTTATTGGTTGACTTCCCAGAGCAAGGCCAGTTGGACTGGACATTCATATCTACAAGGCAGGCATCTCATAGCATTGAAAACGCATGACTACATCTAACCATAATTGATGGACATCGGACAAACAGAATTCTCTTTCAGTAAGTCCTTGTAGTAGATATATATCAAATTTTGTTGCTGAGAATCACCTGACTTCTTCATGGGGAATTATCCCTTCACTACCCTATGTGATTTTGAGAAAAACAACAAAGTTCGATTCAACTTCCCATTGAAAGCACAGATCTTTTGATTACTGTCTCCATCCCCCCTTACAGCCAGGTGGTAGTGATGTGACCTAATCTCAACCTATCAAACACCTACCCCAAGACTTTAAACTGTGAGCCAGTGAGGTGAGACTATGAGAACAATTGGGGTGTCGATTATTGCAGCAGCAGCCTCTGGGGTGTTAAGAAACAGTGCTGTGATGGCAGCTATTGCTCTAGGAGAATGACGTTTGAGGTGAGAAATGCTGCCCACTCTATTCCCAAGCCTCCTGTGAACTCTCTTCGTCCTGTTAATAAATCCCGAAGTGCTCCCATAAAATCAACCAGCTTTTCTTTTATGACATGAGCAGCTCTTTCCCTGAGACCATCAAGTTAGTTTGAGGCCCTGGAACTTGCTGCTTAGAATTATTTGTGAAGACACAGATGTTCACATAATCGCAATTTAAGCTGGCAAATCAGTGGCCTATCTTTAGCACAGTGCACCTAACGTGACAGTATGTTGTTTTTACATTATCTCCTCAAATTCTAAGTGTGCTAATTGTTACAGACCCACTGGGCTATCAGTTTATTCTGGGACAGTGGTCCCCAAAATGAAGAGGAGTTATTTTGTATTTCTCTGGAGTTCCATGATTACTGATACTATGGTGAAGAGCGAGGGCAATGAAGGTGATTTGCTGAGGCGGAGAGAGAATGCTGCACTGGCCCTGCCCTCTGCAAGGGGAATACTGACAAGCTTAAGCCAGGACTGCAAAGGAAGGGAGAGAACTCACTGCATGGGGCTCCAGGCCTTAGCTACTGGCTTTGATCACATTTGGGCAGATAGATTTTCATTAAAATTGTCATTTGAACATTAGAAAAGCATACACACATATGCAGCTAAACAGATGTTCATATTCCTCCTCCTCTTCCTTCTACAGCACTCACAGGAAACACATGTCTGTGTTGTCCTAAGTCCAGTTACTAATTAACACGTTTCAGTAGCGCATTTTGTGGAGGATAGGGAGGATTTCAAAGGGATTCCTTCCTTTTAAGTTGAGACAGCTGGTGCTAATTACCAAGCAGGAAAAGAATGTGCAAACAGATCATTGAGAAGCCACCATGGAACAGAAGGCTGAGGGTCTTTCCGTCCTATTGTAGGACTATTCTCCAGTGGTTGGAAGGGGCTGCATACTAACTACATCTTAACCTTACCCCCAGGAAACAGCTGTCGATTTCATCACTCTGCCAGTAGATGGGAAACACAGTCCAAAAACATAAACTCAAAGGTCATTTCATCTCATGCATGTAAATTTCACAGAGATATAGTTAGAGCTCTTGTAGTTAAAGCATTTCTCTCTTGGTCAAAGATGCACAGCAAAATAAAAGCTAAGCATAGTCCATTTTTTCCATTTTAAACAAACCCAGGGGATTATTGATTTAAAGTTCATCTTTATAATTAATTGTTGCTATGATATGAGGTCAATCCAGACACCCCAGATGATGCCTGGTAAGAAAAAAAAAAATATCTTGGCTCTACTTCAGTCATATTTTTAATGGAAAGAACATTAGACCAGAAGTCAAGTGATTTCTGATACATACTAATTACAAGACTTTCAGAAAGTTATTTAGTTTTTCTGAGCCTCAGGTTTTCAACTATAAGGTGGACAAAATGGGACCTTCCACATAGGACAGTTTGCAAAAGTTTTCAAATATTACAGCAGTACAAGACATATTTAATGTGAATCTCTAGATAAAGGTAAAATTATTGGACATCTTTGGAATGTGGTTTCCAGCAAAAGCCCATCAAAGTCATCTCAGCCCATTGGGAGTAAATGAGAACCTTGTAGAAGGAGTTTATTGTGCTGAATTCTCAGGACAACAGAGACTATAGAAAGTTTACAGGATGATTAATTGGATTTTAAGAACTAGCTTCACAATAAGGAACAATTATACAAAGACAGTACAACAAAGTGACTAAAGGGAAAAGTTCTGACATCACACTGCCTTGTTTCGCATTCTGCTCTACCTACCACTTCCCTCCTCTATGACCCTAGGCAAATCACTTGACCCAACTGCAAGATAAAGGGTAACAGTAATGATACCAACGCATGTATAGCTTCATTGTGAGGACCTAATGAAATGTAATATCGGCACGATGCTTGACAGATTAGAACTTTCATCTAAAAAAAATCACCCTTCTTATTACAAAGACAGTGTTAATATTATTAAAATTACAGAGCTGAGTACCAATGTCATTTTATTTTATTTTTATTTTTATTATTACTCTTAGCTAACAAGTATATAGCACTTACATTATGCAGCTTTTATGAATATTGATTTATTTAATCTTCATAACGACCCTCTGAGACATGCTAGTGAGTAGCAGAGTTGAGATAAATCCAAGCAAAAGCCTTGCTCTTAATCATTGCGCAAAACTAATGTGGGCCAGTGATTAAGGTTGGGGAAAGTTTTGGAGTGAATTACCTGCTGCAATGATAGTTTCTACAGCTAGATTTAAATATGAAAATGATACCCATGCTTGCTGGGCTGAATGCCTCCCCCACCCCCCACCCCCCCACACACACACATCATGAGAGCAGATATATTCAGCTGCTTTGGCATTATAAAGTAGTTATGCCTTGAATTATCCAAAACATTGTCATTTGTTCTTTGCTCTTCTTTATTATTTCTATTTTCAGGAAACTAAAAACATTATGAAA
The DNA here is from genome assembly GCA_004027375.1 of Macroglossus sobrinus. NCBI lineage: Eukaryota > Metazoa > Chordata > Mammalia > Chiroptera > Pteropodidae > Macroglossus > Macroglossus sobrinus. The sequence goes on along the minus strand of PVKZ01002577.1, from coordinate 111,589 downwards.
AATAAAGAAAGTGTTCCCTCATTCCAAATGTTCTACTTTTAAAGACAAAAATAATAACTCAGAATAATTGCAAGATAAATTTGATGAATCAAATACCATTGAAAACCTACTTACCACCCACATTCACTGTCTGTCTAAAAAGTTCCAAGTTCTATCATTTTTAACAAAGCTCAAAGATTTCACTCTTGTTCTTTTTATACAGAAAAATATTTTTCTGAATCACTGTGAGTGCTTTTTATAAAACACCTCAATTTTAGAAGCAGTGCGCATATCTAGACCCTATACATCAAGGAACTCAGTGAAAGCAGTTGACTGCTTAAGTGCCGATGAACATTGTCTAGCTGATAATACGTGATATTTCTCTGAGAAGTATAGCAATTTTTGTGCCTACGCTCCTTTGAACCTGAGAAAGCATACCTAGAAGATAATTATTTAGTAGCTGGCTATGAAGGCTATAGATTAAATATAAGCCAGTAGTATGATACCAGAGAAGGAAAATGTCACGTTTTAGAACACATAAAGAAAGGCTAAGGAGTGACACAAAGAGAGAGTGACAAATAAAAAAAGATCACCCAGACAATTCCTGGGGTCATTTAAAGAACAGCGTTCCCCTGATCACTCTGAGGTCATGCCAACTTGTCTGAAAACCTGCTCTCTTCCTTTTGCTGGCTTCCCATCACATATTCCGGTTCTAGTTATGCCCATTGCTTGCCAACCAAGTTGCTACATCCTGCATCTGTGCTCTTATTTATGCTTGGCTTCCTCTCCAACTTTTCTTCAGTCTCTAATAATCTGTATTCTACAATTTTCAGACACCTGATCAAAACTCATGTGCCAGCTATTGGAATATTGTGGTCTTGCATTCAGTAGACCTTTACACATCAAACCAGTACTATGTTCCTTTGAAATTAAGTTCTCAGAATTTAATAATTCACTGGGGCTTTCACATTTACATGATTTTCTCACTAAATGGCTTGAGAAAAGGGTCCATGATTCCCACATCTTTTAATTTGCCAATGAATTACTCCTCGTGCAATGCACCACATCCAGTGTGTATAGTCCATTACTGTGGTAAATTATCCATAATCCTGCTGTCTTCAACTTGTCAGTGACATTGAAATGCCCTTACAGAAGAGATATAATTAGTTCTTGGTATTGTGACAAGAAGTTGCAGAATCATCAGTATTGACGCTGCCAAAATCTGCAGATAACATCTGCTCAAATTCTAGAAACAGGTGGAAAGCTACATGATCACAGTTGATGCATGGAAGGCCAGTTAACATGGCACTTATGAGTATGAGTTTGGGAGTCCAACTCTCTGTCCTACACCACTCTACAGTTGGTTGAGCTAATTGACCTCTTTAACCTAAGTATTTTCTTCTATAGAATGAAGATAATCATAGTATTCATCTCATAGAGTTTTTATAAAGATAAAGAAGATAATGCTGATAGCATAGCACCTGGGATGAAAAAGTCCTCAATAAATACATGCTATTAATATGATTAAAATTCTTAACTAAAAACTCAAAAATGTCTTAAAGACACAATGGTTTATTGCTAATGATACACAATATATCCAGTTTTGAGGTTTAACTTTTACAAAAACATATTGAGTATTTAGGGTATTTATAATTAATAGTCCTTAATTTTTAATGCATTGTGGCATCCAGGTATCACCACAGCTTTATTGTCATTCACACATGGGTGAGATTTCTAGCTTTCACACTTACTAGTTAAATGGCAAAGGAAAAGTTGGCTACATTCTTGAAACTTTAGTTTTCTCATCAGACACAAGGAAAAAAAAGTTAATTTCTACTTTGTGTGAAGGTTGTAATTGCTGATTTACTATAACTACTAAATCCTTTAGTAGTTAACGAATGACAGCTGTCATGATTTCTGAGCCCTCCGTCTTCCCAATTATCCTGAGGGACAAAAGCTGTACAACTTTGAGATGAATTTGCAGTGGAAAGCTACACATTAGGACACTTAACAGAGGTTTGCCTCTTTATCTCCCTAGTGACATTCTCTCAAAATTAAGAGGCGAGCATTTCTTTGGGAAAACACTCATGTGGGAGAGCATAAAGTGGGCAATTTGCAGACTCATCTTCTATAGTGTTGGCAGAATGTGGGTTGTCATCATAGGCTGGATATTTTCTTGCTTCCTGCAGTCTTACAATTGCCATGCTGTGACATGGTATTATTTTCATCTTCATGATGGGCTGATTATAAGGCAAAGCTGTACTGCCTGACCAGTATGCCAGGTGTCTGCTCTAATAACTCCAAATAGGGATGCAGAAGGAAAACAAGGAGCCATCAAACAAGCAAGACTCAAACCACACCACAAAGAGACCAGATGTTGCTGGACTATACTTTATTTGGACAAGTTCTGCTTAATCTTCCCTGGGATCAAGTGAGAAATTCAACCAATGCCTGCCCAGGGTGATGAAGTTGACAATTATTTAGCAACATCTGGAACTGAGGGCAGTTTCTTATCCTTCTCTCCACTGAGGGGGCAGTGAGAAGGCAGAGAGGAGGTATACAAAAGCTATGAAGAGATCAAATTAAAATTCTAGGTAATTCAATTCATTTTTCCCTACATAAAGTATAGAATTAGACTTATTCATTTATTCCTCCAATCTGTACCAGAAACCGTGAAAAACTGAGGGGATATAATTCTGACCGGGACAAACATATAGTCCTTGACCTCAAGAGGCTTGTATTCTAGAGGTTTAACAAACAATTTAACAAAAAGAGAAAAGAAAAAGAAAAAAAGAACATAATTACAAATTGAAGTAATAGCTCTAAGAAAACAAAAGATGAGAGAACCACAAGGGAAGGGTACTTATTGCAGACACAGGAAACTAGAGGAGTTGCCTTTAAGCAGAGATCTGAAGACTGGATAGAGGAATGAATGTTTTGGGCCGAGGGAAAGGATGTGCATAGACCTGAAAGCAGGAGGGAGCTGAGTGTGATGAAGGGCCTGAGCAAAGACGTTACTAAAGAAGAGTGAGTAATAGGGAGAGTGGCAAGATGAAGTTGGAGAAATAGTTAAAGGCCAGCTCATACAGGGCTCTTAGGTCATTATTCATATTGTCAGTAGAATAGGAGACCATCCAAACAGCTTTTAGAAGCCGAAAAACATGACATGAGATGTAGAAAATCTGGTATAACCATCAGAGGAAAGGCTCATGAGCCAAATTACTGAGATTCAAATCTTAGCTCAGTCATGTGGTAGCTGGGTGAACTTAAGCAAATTACATTGTTTCCTCATCTGCAAAGAGCAATAATAATAGTATTTACTCCATTATTCTGAGGTTTAAATGAATTATTTTATGGAAAACCCATAGAATAGTGACTAAGACATAATAAGTACTCAATAAATGTTAGTTACATACATAACACTGTTACATATTATGTATATTCACACATACGATGGATGGAATGTTTGTGTCTCCCAAAATTCTAATTGAAATTTGATGTGATAATATTAGGTGGTAGGTACTTTGGGAGCTAGTTAGGTCATAATAGTGGAGCCCTCATGAATGCGACTAGTGCCTTTTTAAAAGGGACCCCAAGGAGCTCTCTTCCCCTTTCCTTCCTTTGAGGACACGATGAGAAGATAACCGTCTGCAACCCAAAAGACGGTTCTCACCAGAACCCAACCACACCGACACCCTGATCTCAAACTCCCAGCCTTCAGAGCTGTGAGAAATAAATTTATGTTGTTTTTAAGCCACCTGTCTATTTATATATTGTATTAATATATAATATATAAATAATTTTCACTTTTTTAAAGGTTATTGCTCTTGCTGCTGTGTGGATAAAGAATAGAACACAAGAAGTAGAAGCAGAAAAATACAATGGGAAAGCATATTTAGCAATATAGACTAGAAGTTCTGAAGGCCTGAAACAGGAGGGCAGAAGTGGAGATGGAGAGAAGAAGATGGTTCAAGATATAATCTGGGCAGTCTATGGCCATGCTACCTTGAACAAGTGCGATCTCGTCTGATCTCGGAAGCTAAGCAGGGTCGGGCCTGGTTAGTACTTGAATAGGAGACCACCTAGGAAGATCAGGTGCTGTAGGCATAAAAAATAAAAAATAAGGGATTGCAAGCTGACAATGCCCTTGCAATCCATGAGGTCAACCAAGGATTGCCTCGCCTAAAAAAAAAAAAAAAAGATATAGTCTGGGCATGAATAAATTGGATGTCCTAATGGAGTAGATATAAAAGTGAGGAGAAAGTAGATCAAGAATGGATTTTAGACTGGTAAAAATAGGCAAAAGTTGTCAACAACACAAATATTCATCAATGGATAAATGGCCAAACTTATACATACACACAATAGAATATTGTCTAGTCACAAAAAGGAATCAAATACTGAAATATCCTACAACATAGACAAACCTCCAAATATTATGCTAGGTGAAAGAAGTCAGGCACAAAAGATCACATACTGTATGATTCCATTTATGTAAAATATACAAAATAAATAAATCCATAGAAACAGAGAACATACTGACGGTTGCCAAGAGCTCAGGGGAAATATCAGAACTCCCATAAAATCTAAAACAGTAGAAATGGATGATGTAAGTAAGGAGAGAATTTAGACAAAAGTCGAGGTAAAGATCTAGAATAAGCTCTGAGAAATGTCGACACTGAAAAGCAGGACCCAGCAAAGGAGATCGGGAAGTAAAAGGAAATTAAAAAAATAATCCTGGAAACCAAGAGATAAATATGCTTCAAACAGGTAGACTATCAACTCTGACAAATATTGCTGAGAAGCATAGTAAGATGAGTGAGGAAAAAGTTCATTGGATTTATCAACCTGGTTGCTGCTGGCCTTTCCAAAGAAGGTTCCAGGTGGAGGAGGGACAGAATTGCATTGGACTGGGTTGAACAGTGGCAGCAAGATGAGGAGGTAGAAGCAGTTTATTTGTATACTCAGGAATTCGGTTATAAAGGAGAACAGAAAAATGAAGCAGGAAGTGAAACATTATAAATGGTTTTGTGAAAAAATAAGTCTTAGAAGTTGGGAAATACTAAAGCATATTTGTATGATGATGGAAATAATTACATGAACAGTAAGATTTTACCACTGAGAGAAAGTATGAATAATTCAAGGAGCTAAGTCTTTGATAACCCAAAGGGTAATGAGATACAGAGCAAAATTGGAGAAATATTCCTTTTTGCAGGAAGAGACACTTTCTTCATTGTGGAGGAAAGAGAATTTAGATGCGGATGTGCCAGACTGGCGAGTTTTGTGGTGGGAATATGAGTGAGTTCATTTTCAATGACTTCTATTTTCTCAATGAAGTGTGAGTCTGGGTCATCCGTGGAGGAAGATGTGTGGGAAGTTTGAGGAAAAATGAGACAATATTGTACAGTCATCTAATAGAGATGAAGAAATTTAACAGGAATCCTGAGCAGTCCTGAGTGCCCACTTAAGGTTTCTGAATTCTGAATTAGTCACCTTGACTTTGTGATTTTTCCATAGCAAAGTAATTTCTTGGGTTTGAGTAAAGGAAAAGCAGGGAAGAGTCCTGCAGCCTTAGAATAGCCTTCATGATTCACCCTGGTCCTATCCTATTCTGCTTCCTGCTTATTGACCTGCAGGAACTATTAAATATAGAAGGGAAGAAGCATCAACATCAAGGTAGTCTGTGCCTTCACAGCTGCCAGCAGTAGTAAAGACGCTATGTGCAAATCCTTAGCCCCAACAAGCCCATGAGTCCAGTAAGAAACAATCTTGTAGCCGCACCTGCACTGATGATAGGAAAAGGCTGCTATGAAAATCACCATATTAAAAAGGCCAACATCATTTCAGGAGCTGGAGTGCAGCCTCCCTAACTCAGTGTAAGATGTATCTGAATTAAAAGAGAAGTGGCAGAAAAATGGAAATAAATGCAGTTGTGTTTCTCTCCAAGTATATTCATCTATCTGAGTCTAAATCATATTCAAATAAGTTCCAAATAAAAGGGGTTCAAACTAATTACCTGAATAAGGAAAGAGAAGAAATAAGTTTAAAAAACCTATAGATCTTACTGAAATCATTAAAATAAAAAGTAGGATAAGAAAGGATGGGTTTTCATGTCAGAAAAGGCTTTCATGCAGTTTAATTGAGGAAGAAAAATAACAACTGATGCTCTCATTATGGACTAGAAGAATCCTCTGTGCTGTCCTTTGGAACTTTGTCCTCTTCTTTTGTCACATAATTTAGCAAGGCTCACATGTCCTACCCTGCTTCTTACCATCTGTCCACAACTACTCCTCCCCCAGGAATCCACTGTCTTTTCCTCATCAAGTTTCAAGTGTCAGTTTAACAAACTCTTCAGGAAGATCTTTCCATATGCCATTCAGCCTGGTTTATGCCCTGCCCTTTATGGAGTTTGCTTTCTCTAGAATACTTATTACTATTATAATTATGTTTGAGGAGGTCATTGTTTCACAGCTGTCTATTTCTACTAACCACTATTTTCTCAATTCTTGGCAAAGATTCTGGCACACAGAGATGAGTACATAATTGCAGAAGGAAAGAAAGAAGGAGAAGAAGGAGAAGATAATAAAAAAGAGGAAGAACAACAAGAAGAAAGAGATGTTCCTTAACCCACAAAGGTTTTCTCCTTCTTTTGAATTCACAGGAAATTGTTTTTATGCCCTGAATTTAATACTTAGATATATACTACTCTGACACTTCTCTTATATTTTCTAATGTGCAAATATTGTAACAATGAATATTTAAAAAAACAAGACTCATACCATTTACATGTAAGAAAATAAGAAGTACCATATGCTGAGAGTGGTATCAAACATGCTCTCCATCATGCTGATAATTTATCATGAATCTTTTAAGATTCTATCTAAAATATTCTTGAATGTGGCCTCTTTATGGAATAATGTTATCCTTAAATGCCCTAATTGCCATGTAACAGTAGGAAGCAGTTTTTACTTACTTCTTTGCCATGACTCTCTACACTAAATCTTTCCTATCATTCAGGAAGCCGTCCATCCAGCATTCCCACCACCACCTGTGTTCTACCTGAATTACCGTATGAGTCTCCAGTTCACTTCAGGACTAAGTCTCTGTCATCTTTGCATTCTCCGGTCTTAGTAAATGGGTAGAAATCTAGTAGCTGCTTGATAGACACCTGTGTAATGAGTTATTATTCATTATGAAGCGACAACCTTCACGAGTTCATAGACTGAATATTTTTTCTAGGTCAATTATTGTAATTTGTAACATGACTACATTATGAGACACAATACCTACCAGACATAGATTTTTCATATTAAACCATCCTTTTTAATTTTTAAATCTTGTTTATACAATCCTGTGTCAGGTAATTTTCAAAATTATTCATTCTTGTAAATATTGCATTCAAGAATACCATACTATTTTTATCTACAGAAAGTGGTATCAATTTCTACCACAATAGGACAACAACAAAAAATGGTAGTAAGCAGTTACCTTAAACATAAAAATACATGCTTTTAGTACAAGACAAGGTCGACATATTTTCTTGTTATGTTTCTCTTTCTTCCTCACCCTATTCCTTTTGTCCTTCCATTTGTCCTTCTTTTATTTTCCATTTCCCCTATGTTTTCCAATTGCCACTGACATATGGACTTGCTTAGACTCAGAGCAACCATGGGTATTGAGTTTGCTGACTTTTTTTCTAAAATGAGAATAGAAAGTATAGATTGGGAATGTGAGTTGTGGGTTGTTTTATCAGATTCTAAATGATACCAAATCAGAAAATAATTGTATTTGTAAAACTAAAAAGAGACTTTCTTTTTCTTTTAATAATCCTCTATGCTATCCTTATTACCAACTGCAAAAAAGAATAAGGGAAAATGCAAGAAATAAAATAACACCAAGAGAATTTTCTGCTGAGACATTATAAGTAGTATGAAGAAAGAGCGAATTAAATTTCAGTTGATAGTTTGAAGATCTGGTAAGAGGGCAGAGATAGTGCAGGTGGGTGTTGGGCAACCTCAGAGAAACTATCTGTGACTCAGTGACTGCCAGCAATGATGTGTGGGCAAAGCAAAGAATTTTTATGAAGAAAGACTACTCAATGAAGCAAGTGACTAACCAGAATGTGGTAGTGACAGCAGCACTAACTGGCACCTGTAGTCAGAAAAATTCATTCATTCATCTTTTCAAGTGTTATTTATAAAGTACCTACTCTAAATAAGTCGTAGTCCTTAAGTAAGCATCCTCTTCCAGATTCTCATAACCTCATATTTAAAGTGTTCCTAAATTGTCTCCTTGTCCCTAGTCTCTCCATGTTTCAGTCTATCCTATACATAAATCCAGGACATTCTTTATCCTACACAAAAACAGTTATAAGCACAAGACTTATTGGATTCAAATCCTGTCTCCACAACTTGGTAGCCTTGTGACCCTAGGCAAGTTAGCTAAGCTCTCTGTGTATCAGTCAGCTTGGGCAAACTGGCAGAAACAAATGTTCCCCAAATTTTCATAGTTTTAACAATAACAGTTTGTTCCTTGCTCATGTTCATGTCCATCATATATCTGATGTATGCTCTGCAACCTCCTCATTCTGTGGCTGAAGCTAAAGGTGCAGCATCTGGATCATGTCAGCCAGTAGCAGATGGAAACCATGCAGCGCTATTAAAGCTTTTGCAGTTTCCTTACCTGCAAAATAACTTCTTCACACTTTTCTACTTAATGCCATACTCACCTCCCTCTCGAATACAAATTTTCAGTCCAACAAAACCAAAATATCATTTGCCATCTTCTGTCCAATAATTAAGTCTGATATTTCATATAAAGTTAGCTCAATTAATACAGGGTAATGGACCCACCCAGAGAAAACAGGGCTTTACATAAAAGATATTTTTCTTGTGAAATGGAAATAAGACATCAATCCCTCATTGTTACCTTAACTTTGAACAAGTTATCTCCAAAAGAGGAATGATGTAGAGGAAAACTACATAAGGGCCTTTATAGTCTCAATGAATAAGCCCACACATCTTCACAAATTCTCACATATTCAAACTCTTTATAGTATATCATCTATTCCATAAAACACAGCAAAGTATAATGTCATGAAAGTTATTGCATTTGTGAAGACATAAATAAAAAATAGCAATGCTACATAGAAGAATGACAGCTAGTAAATTAGTCAGGCTTGACTTACTGTTATAACAAACAAGCCAAAAACTCTATGACTTAACACAGTAGATGTTTATTGCTTGTTCTCATCACTGTCCAGTAGGGGTTGGTGGTGAGGGGTGGGACAAGGAATCTATCACAATTTAACAAGGATTGGTGTTGGCAAGGGAGTGGAGCTAGGAGTTCTGCTTTATATACTCATTTAGGAACTCCGGCTCCTTTCATCTTGCCACTTCACCCTCCTGTACATCCTTGGAGATCTCTCCATACAACTGTGAGACGGGGAAAAAGATTAGAGGATCCCATCTGGGAGGATTTTATGGCATAGGTCTGGAAAATATATACATGATTTCCACCATGTTCACTGATCACAACTCAGACATAAGGCTTCATATCTAACTGCAAAGCATGCTGGGAAAATATAGTCTGACTGTGTACCAAAAGGAAGGCAATTTGAGAAACAAACTAGCCACCTTGTACCAGCCAACCATAGAGACGTAGGCTCGCTTTCTAGCTAAGTGACTTGATCCAGTACACAAGCCATAAGGCAAAGGATTCAAACACACAAATTCACAAGATCACTAATTACATTTGGCCTCAAATGCTATGTATCTTTGGAAATGACAGAGGTTTGTTTTGCTACTATACAGCGTCATTCTGGTACAAATTGTTGAATTATTACGTGAAACTAAGGAGTCTGATCACTGGCTTGGACTACATATAAGCTAACACGTAGAAGAGAATAGCCATTCAAATACTCACCCAAGGAATAAATACACAGACACAGAGCACCATCATGCTATGCATTGTGCAAACACACAAAGTCCTCCCACAGATGTTGACATAATGGAGAAAAAAGAAGAGAAAAAGATATGTATACAAGGAAATGAACCAAGTCAAATAATTGTAAGAAAAATTGTCAGGCCTAAGATGGATGACATCATGCAGGGCAAATGAAGATCATTTCCTTCTACAATTGATTGGTGCTAGGGTTTTGTTTACACCCCAGCTGCCTGGGCCTTGTTGTAAGTAAGTAACCAGATATCTAGGTTTGAAACAGGCTTTCCATTTGCATCACTGGGCAATGAGTGCAGCCAACAGGAAGCCCAGTGATTCAGATAACTTGTTTTAATTGAAATCAATACCAACACAAGAACACTGCCTGGAATGGCTGTGCTATGCTCTGATGGAATATTTTCATAGTTCCTGCCAATGGCAACCATTATCAAGAATCAACTATTAACTTTGATGATGACTCACGGCACTTTCCAGAAGGAAAAAAGTTTTTGGATCAGAGACAGTTTTTAATTAGAAAAAAATAAAATTTTACTTCTTCGGGTTTCTATTAGGTTTCAGTCATTGACTTAAGTTCAATTCTCATATGAATTTCCTTTAAATGGAAAGAGACAATTAGCCACCCTTCTTCAGCCCATCTTTTCCACTCTTATCCCAGATTAAGTCTGGTGAAAAAGACAATAATTATGATAACTAATATTAATTGAGTATCTTCCAGGTTAAGAGCCATATTCCAGTCATCAGAAAACTTTGCCTACAAAGGTCCAGATAGTAAATATTTTATGCTTTGTGAGCCATACTGTTTTGATTGTGACTACTCAGTTCTGCTGATATAACGCAGACATGTAGGCAATACATAATAAATAAGTACCTCTGCTTCCAATAAAATTTTACTTACAAAAATAGCAGCAGAACAAATTTGGTCTACAGGCTCTAGTTTTTGGACTTTATTCTAGACTTTACATGTGTTATTTATCTTTACTGAAAAAGGGGTTTCTATTCTTATTTTACAGATGAGGTTGACACTCCCCAAAGCTTCTCCTCTAATAATGGGGGAAGCTATGTCTAACACCAAAGGCAGGTCTAACATCAAAGCAGTCTGTACTTTTCCAGCTTTGCCATCCTACTGCCTGAATGAAGAAGGCAGCCAAGCAGCCTGGTAAATAGAAGCTATACCCCTGGGCCTAATATTTACAAACACAGCTGATACTTTGAAGAGTTGTCCCACTTTTCTCTCTTGGTGATCCAGAGTTGACCTGAACAAATTTTTTACAATGCAAGGTATGTAAGGAGTCAGATGCCACCTAAAATAAGTACTTTCAGAGCATGTAAACTAAGATAAGTTTGCTTCCCATGGCCTCTGAGCCTCCAATTCAACATAATAGGTCAAGAATTAGGGCAAATTGGAAAATTATTGAGAAGTATTTGTTATTTTGTAAATATCATATTTATTAAACATCTGTGTGTTTAATTCCCACTATAAAGATGAGGAGTAAGGGTGTCTATATCCCAGAACCTCGTACAGCACAAAACATATAAGAAAGTTCTCAAGAAATATTTGTACAATGTTTTCAAAGGTTATCAATGTAATAAATGTTATTTACTATAAATAAAAATATGATTATAAATTAAAATATAATATAATAGATCTAAAAATTATTTTAATGTCATATTATATGTCATTATAATTATAATTTTATATAATGATATAATATATAATTATTTGCATATATAAATAAATAGAAATTATTTATGATCAATGTAATAAAGGTAAAATAGTTCTGTTTTCTGAAAGCTGACACTTTAATAGAAAATAAGAGAAATATACACAAATATAGTTAGCCCTGTACTATTGCTTAGAATCAAAAGAGAATTAAAAAGTGCTATAGTTGTTTAAAGGAGAAGAGAGAGCTTAACTTTCCTTTTTGCAGGTAGGTCCTCATAGAAGAGATGGCATTGAAGCTGACTCTTGAAACATAGTAGAATGAGGAAGGTGGAGACATTGGAGGAAGGGCATCTTGGGTGAAAGAGACATGATGAGCAGACAGGGATATGAAAGAAGGTAAGACATCTTTGTAGAACAGAAGCTGCTTGGTTTGACTAGAACATTCAGCAAGAAAGGGGCATAATGAAAGATTAGGTTAGAAAAGTAGATTGAGAGAAAGTATGACTTGAACGATAATAGAAAAGCTTAAAAGAAAAACTAATGATGGAAAATGCATTGCCAAAGAGAAAATATTTCAAAGTTTTCCATTTTCTCCAAGAAGCAGAGCTATTTTCCAAACTGAAAAGTAAATTGACAGTAAAAAAATGATGCTGAATTGTAAAAAAGTAGAAAAATTATAGTCTTAAGGTAGAGTAAATGATATCACTAAACAATCATTTGTAAAGTTAATTTGCTAGATATGTGAATTTACATCTATTCTAATTTAATTTACATTTCAGGAAGTACTACAACTTCATGAGGTAGGAACTGAATCTATTTTTTCTCACTGTTATAATCCTAACACCCAGCATTGTGCCTGGTATGTGGCAGATGTCCAAGAAATGTTTAAAGAAGAAATGAATAAAGTAATACTGTTCTTCACAATTATGAAAAAAAAGGCATCCTTTTTCCTTATTTCCTGGTTTTGGTAAATAAAAGGTAACTGGGGAATTCATAAATAAAAGTTTGATTTCAACACGTAATAAAACAATAAATATTACTTAGATTAAGATACTTGCCTTGATTTGGGGGTTGATTAATAAAAGAATCAATTATACCTGGGCTCTTATTTTAAAATTAAAACCTTGTAAAATTTGCCTTATATGTGAGGTCCATATAGTTCATGCTTAAATAAAAATAATAAACATCAGCTTCCTAATTGTTCTTCCATCCCACCTCCATTGCCTACTCTTGTCTGACCTATGCTGCTCCAGAGTTACCTTTTTTCGTATGATCAACTTTTTAGCATTCTTATGATCCCAGATTAACAGATCATTTTAAATTAAAATATTTGCAAAATATTACTAGCAATATCCTAGCAAAAATATTACAGAAACATAAGGTATACTAAGGCCTGCAGTCTAGAGGGTTTTCATGGGAATGCCTGTCTGCCTGAGCTAGTCTTTGGGGTCCAGACTGAGGTAATCATGTCCAACGTTTCCTAATCACTGAAGCTAAAGCAGGATTTCCATGCCAAGTAGGCAAAGCACAACCCTTAGAGACACTCTTGCCTCAGAGTAAGATGATGAAACCCCCAGATGGTGGTTTGTTATTTCCATACGGCACAGGCAAGTGTCCAATGTCGACCAGTAATGAAACTGAAGCATAAGAATGCAACTGAAGTAATGAAACTGAAGCATAAGAAGCACAAGAGTGCAACTTTCACAATAAATGTGTATGTGTGGGGAGGGTGGGGAAGGCCTTCTTTCTTTTTTTTTTTTCTCTTTCTTTCTTTCTTTCTTTCTTTCTTTCTTTCTTTCTTTCTTTCTTTCTTTCTTTCTTTCTTATTTTTTTTGCATAAGCTATTGCTTTGTACTTAACAAAACATCCTTGGTGGTAGTGATGACAGTGGTAGATGTCATCCCACTGCAACAGCTAGCTCCTGAGAATATTACAGTGGCTCAGTCTGAGTGCTGTGTCTTCCAAAAGAGGAGGTGGAAATTAAATGGCATTTATGTAGCAAAGCTGTAAGGATAATTAGTAATTCGACACACAGCCACTCAGGGCAAGGTCAACGGGAGGAGTAACACAGCATCATATGACAACCGTTTAATGTGTGAAATGAGTGGGTGGTCTAGGCTCGGCTCTGGCCAGGTACTGGTTCCCACACTCCCAGGCCCGGAAGAGGGTCTAGAGTTCAAAGGCATGTGAGGAGTTCCTCACACAGCTCTGTCTGGGTAGAGTTAGCCACCAAAGCTCCATTAGACCAGAGGCTGAAACTCCTTCTGGATAAATAAAGGCATTCAATGAAGCTACAAATCCATGACATTTTAAGTGCACTGACCTAACTAAATTATACCAGTTGGGATAATTTTTCAACTTGAATAGTTTTCCATTTCTTTACCACAACATTACAGCAAAGGGACTGGGCAGAGTCATGCTAATCCTGGGGAAAATGAATGTTTGTATAGAGGAAGGGCAGGAAGGCTTCATGTTGAAGTTTAATCACAGGAAAAATAAAAAAATGTCCTTTCATTCATGAAAAATGCTTTAGAATGGCCTGACACTATGGGAATTCACATGATTGTTGAGTAGAGCTCAGTCATCTCTGGTTACAAAATTTTCATTCCTCCTTTGCCCCAGCTAGACATATGAAGATCTTATCAAACATTTTGTGAACAATATAGATCACTCTTCTGTGATCAGTACAAATAAATTGAACATACAGAGAAAAGCAAAAATTTATGTTGTGTTATGCTAAGGATTACTAATAACATATCTCAACACTAATGCTTTATAGATATTTAATTCAATTGTCACAGGCCTACTGTATGCTATTCTAGAAACTGTTCTCCCAACACTCCAGCTTTCATCTAAAGAGAGCTCAAGCATAGGTAATTTTCAAATTCTTCACAACAGAGGTCAGCAAACTTGTCTTGTAAAAGGCCAGACAGTAAATACTTTTGACTTCGCAGGTCATATGGTAGGTCTCTGTCACAACTACAAAGTTCTGCCATCGTAGCCTGAAAGCAGCCATGAACAACATGTCAACAAATGGGTATGGCTGTGTGCCAATAAGATTTTATTTTAAAAGTAGGCACCAAGCCTGAGGACTATAATTTGCCAACACTTACTTTAAAACTTGTAAGTCTGAGAGGGAAAAGAAGGCACAGCCAAAGTTTACTATTTTTTTAAATTATAAATTTTTGCTTTTCTCTGCTTGTTTAATTTATTTGCACTGATCACAGAAGATCTAACTTCTTTCAGTCATAGCTATGGAGACATAAATTAATCCTCTTAGACAGATGCAGAAGCAGCTTCACTGTCAGAGTATTTTATTAATTCATGATTTATGCTTCATCTACTTTAGAAAAGGATCCGAGGTGACTGTTACTGGGAATACAAACATACAGGCTCACTTCTATGATGTGATTGAAGACATCTCTCCAACCAATGGAATTCTAGGTAGAATTATAAGTCATCAATTAGAAATTCATTTGAAACAATAATTCGCCTTCCTCGAACCCAATTAACATGGGCTGTGCCAAGCTTGAGATGACACAGCCAAGAAGAGAGGGTCTCCTCAGGAAGTGAACAAAGCATATCATAATCCAGCAGAGAAAACAGTCTTTGGAATAGGGTATGAACTAAATTTAGAGTTAGTATCAAGTCATAACATTATTCATCATTAAAGGGGAGAAAACAGAGGGAAAAAAAGAGCACTAACTTTTTCTGAGAAATTACTATATGCCGAGCATGGTGTTAACTATTTTAAAAATGGGCTATTCATTCAATCTTTTCAATGCTTCAAAGTAAGTATGTTTAACTTCATATTACAGAAAAGAAAGAAAAGGAAACATTTTTCTCAAATTTACATAACAATGGTGGCTTTTAGAGTTAGAATTTGAACTCAACTCTCTTGTTTTGAAGTATATGGCTTTCTGCTATACAACACTCACTCTTGAACACAAAATATCAACATTTTGTCCATCTCAATTTAAAAATTCTCTTCTTAATTACTTTTACCTATGACATGCTCTTATTCTCTGCTTATTGTTAAATTAAATCATAATCATAAGACCTTAAACAAAACCAGTTCTATGATTAGAATATAGATCCTCAAATTTGAGATTACTGGGCCAATAGTAATCTAAGAATAGACCATAAATCAAAAAATATATACCCTCTCTCCTTTCTTATGCAATTAACTGGGGCTGGCTTCTGATAAAAAATAACTAAAACTTTAAGCAAACATAATCAGACTAGAAGGTCTGCAGGAGGAGCTAGAGATTCCAGAAGTCCTTGCATTCTCTGTAATCGTGAGAACCCTACAGGAAAAATTATATGTTTATAATAAAACTCTATGATTCTAACCCCCCTTTTCATTAACTTCTTTTTTCTTTATATAAATATCTGCCATGTTGGCACACAGGCTAGATTGTACACTAGTTTGCTGCATCTGTATGCTCTAGGTTGCAATCTCTTCTTTTTATTGAATAAATCATTTTGGTGGCAAAACACCTAGTCAATATTATTTTTCAGTTGACACTTCAAAATAGTCTATAATTCTCATGCATTTAACTACAAATCCGGCCTGATAGTATAATAACAATAGGTAACATTTATTGCATACTAAGTATGATCCAGTTAGTGACATCATTCAGAATCCTTTGATAATCCTATGAGATGAGTATTATTATCTCCATTTTATGGAAACTCACTAAGAGTTAGAATAATTTGCTCTGGATCACCCAACTAGTAAGTGGCTGAGCTGGAATTAAATCTACAACTTCTTAAATTATTTTAAATTCAGTCCATAGAGAAAAATTGCAATGATATTCTTCCTGTGCATCAGTTACAAGCCCCTTCCCCACAGTGAGGTGGCTAACTTCTTTCCTATCATTACCTGAGTGCATGTTTGAGTCCCAGGGAAGGAGTTTGAGGAAGAGTAAATCTCTCTCATTCCAGTCTACTCACTCTTTCTGCTTTCTCAGGAACCCTTACAGAAATTGGGAGTTGAAAGTAGTTTTAAAGAGGGTCAGGGGGAAAGGACAGACATTTTTTTCAGGAGACATAGGAATAGCTTAGTAATAAAGTCCTTTTAAAATTTTTCTTTGGAGTATTTAAATTTATATATATTTTTTTTTATCAAAAAGTGATCGCAAGTGAAATTAAGATATTATACTTGCCAGAACTCTGTATTCTACTCACATTGAGATAGAATTTGTACAAAACATAAAGGAAAGTGAATAAGATTTCTTTCCCTTTTTTCTTTTTTCCAACAGCCAGCTACCCAGAGCACCCCATGTCAGGTTTTTCAATGTTAGAAACCTAGGAATTCGTGATTTTTTTTATTAACTATCAGAAAGCCCACAATCTGTATGCACTCACCTAAAGCTATGAGTCAAATGACCAATTGTGCATTTTATTCCCAAGTAGAAACATTCCAGTTCTCTGACATTGTTACACATAGATTGTCCTTTTAGCCTTTTTTTTACAACAGAATATAATAACAAATCTTGTTGCCTATATGGAATCAAGATACGATTCTTAAACAACAAAGACTGTAATTGTATTACCAGTATAGTGAGTCACCCTATCACTTATATCCTGAATAAATGTGAGATGCATCTGTTGAAATGGAATCCGTGGGCTCCCTTTAATGGGCCAAATGTCTCCAAGGACAGAATAGTGGGAGGAAGTGATCCAGCTGCTCAGACTACAAATCTTTTGTCCTTGAAAGAAAAATCAGAAAAGCATCCTGTAAAAAATAAATGTATGCACTTTACCTTGGGAAAAGATTAACTAGGCTTAGTTAGAATGCTAATCATCTGACTGCTTACATTTCCATTTATTCCTCACAGGAAGTCTGGCGAGAGTGAATTTTCCTCCCTGGTGTGTTTCTCAAACTATGGTTTTCAAACTTTTCCAAGGCCACTTCAGAGAAGCAAAAGAGTATATAATCTACCTGTCCTAACTACCCCCTTTGCTACTCCCTTTGCAAAAGAAATCTCACCAAATAAATGGAAGGAAGAGTGTTGTTGCTGATAATGTACCAAAATATAGTTAGAAATATTGTATAAAGTGGGAGCATCTGAGCAATCTAAATCTGCTCGGGGCAACTTTGAATGGCCTTGGGTGATGTGCAAATGCCTTTGGACAAGGGCAAGGCTACTTTGTGAAAGAAAAGAGGATTTTCCCTGTGAGAGAAAGTTGAAAGGTAGCTTGCACGATAGTTGTTCTAAGTCTCCTTGGGTTCAATACTTCTTCCTGGCATTTTCATTACCCCAATCTCACTGATGTAGGGTGAGAGGGCTACCCTCTAGAATCTCTAGGAAGATCATAGCATTGCTTGCCTCAGCCCTCCCACATGTGCCCCAGAGAGGGAATCTCAAAGCAAAAAGGATGCATTAGAAAAGCTGTGCCTCACAGATCAGTCATCTTCTCACCCTAAGGAGGTCAGGTTTAATTTCTTTTTCCACTCTACTAGTATGGAAAAAGCTGTAAAGAAAAGAGTGCTCCCAACCTTGTTGGGGAAAGAAAATGGGAGAGGAGGCACTGAAGATGACAGAATAGCTCTGGCAAAGGCCGTGGCAATTGATGAATGTGCACATATTTTGATGTTAGCAGCAAGGGAAAAAAATACCAAGCAAGCTAAACAGCTCAGAGCAGTGACAGACAGAAAAAGTGGGCAAGGGGGTAAAGCAAACTCTGATCAGTGTGTACAGGAGACATCTGAGGCACCTTGTTCTCCTTGCTATGAATACAGTTGGGGTGGGAAATGTGAAATGGATCAGTTAGGGATTGCACTGTTGAAATTAGCCACTGAGAAGACTGGGAACCTCTAGGAAGTTTTTTAACAAAAGGAAGTTCATAATGAATATTTATTGGGCATTTGCTTTGGCCTAGGCACTGTGCTAAGCCATTTGCATGCATTATCTCTTCAATCTTCATAACAGCTCTATTTGGTAGATAGACAGTGTACTTCCCCAGAGTGGTGTGGCTATATTACTGATGAAGAAAGGGTTCCCTTGGAAAGTTAATAACCTTGCCCAAGATTACACAGCTATAAAAGGCAGAGTGAAGACTGATCCTCAGGTCTATCTTACTTCAAAGCATGACTCTGTAAACAATGCTGAAGTTTTCCAGCAGCCCTGTCTTGGATGTCACCTGAGGATTTTCATGTATATTCATATGTGTGCATCATTCATGCAACAAAGATATAAGAGAACCTGCTCTGTATCAAGCTCAGTGTTCAGTGTTGGGGAAATATTTATGGACAAAAGTCAGCGGAGTCCCAGTCTTTTGGAGCTCTCAGTATAGCGGAGAAGATGGGCGTTAAACAGTTGAACAAATAAATGCCAAATTACAACTGTGATAAAAGTTACATAGGATTTGTAAAGCAAGTAACAGGGGCATTTGCTTAGTCTGAGGATTCCCTGCAAAAGGAATTGACAAAGGAGTTGACAATAAAAGAATTAGCAGAAAATAACTAGTTTAAAGAGTGGAGTTGAGAAAAGCATTTTATCTTGTACTAAAATCCTGTGAGGGAAAAGGAATAGGACCTGTTGGAGGAAATATTAAAAAGGGAAGCAGGGTATTACTGTTTCTACATAGAGAGAGAGAGATAAAGGGTGTATGGAGGATTTTTTAAAAGAAGAGTCTTACATATGTTTCAATGTTTATAGGAAGAATTTAGTGATATTAAAAGCCAAAACGTATCTTGTTGGTCATATGTAAGACAGTGTTCTAAATGTTTTACATATATTTACTCATTCAATCTTTGTAATAAGCCTCTGAAGACAAGGTACTCTTATCATTCTCATTTTACAGATAAGAAAATGGAAGCACAAAGTTTAAGTAACTGCCCAGTTAGTAAAAGTCAGAGCTCCAGGGTCCTTGATCTTAACTAATATGAAATCCTACCTCTGTCTCTTCAGAGAGGGGATAGATATATCAGAAAAAGTACAATTAATGGGTTAAGATGGTAGTTCTTAAATAACAGTGCACATGAGAATCAACAAGTGTGCTCATTGAAATTCAACTTCCCATGCCCTATCTATTCCCCGGGTTTCTGAATTAATAGATCTAGCCTTTTTCAACAGTCCGTTCAGATGATTCGGATGCAAGTGCTCCAGGAACAAAGCTTAAAGAAACACTGCTTTGCTTTAACACTTGGAAAGGACAGGTGCAGATTCAAGTGGGGTATGTTTGGTAGAAGAGTTTGGGGGAGTTGTCCCTCAATAGCTTCCATTTAATCTGTGATATATAACATAGGACACCCAAATAGTACAAAACAAACCTGGATCTCATTGAAAGGACTCTTGTCAACTATGAAAGGATCGAGAGCAACCTATTCCTGGCTTTGAGAACAACTGTCACAACGGATTGCTCCATTACTTGTCCACTCTTGCCCCAAGAGTGTCTTTCAAAGACTCTATGTCTATCCCTCAAGCAATTGCCATAATGAGTGTATATCCTAAGAGAGCAATAGGAAGGCCAGGTAATTGAGGAAAGAATGGAGATAAACTAAGTCTGCCAAAAATGCTGCAGGTAGAAGTATTATAAGAGGGAACCAATAATATCCAGAAGAGAAAAAGATGTATTTACCTCCTGAAAAAGAGGTAAAAGGGAGACTCAGTTTATTTAAAATGTCCTTATATTTGCAATGTGCATTTTTAAAAACCCCTTTCATCCCAGAATTATTTCCCAGAACTTCCTATTGGGCTCCCAGAACACTGAAATTCACATCCAAAAAATCAACAGGGACAACGGGGAACATCTGTGGTCTTCAACTTACACAGCTAATGGCCTTTCCTCAACTCTTACATCACCACAGAACACAAGCCAACACATGCTGTAAGGATGTAACCGGCTGCAGGAAAAACATTCATTATCAGAGAGAATTGCCCAACTCTTAACTATTCAGTTATGGAGCATTAAAAAAACACTCTATTTAATGGAAATATCTAAAGTTGACTTTTCTTAATTTTTTTATTGCCTTCTCATTGCCTATTTCAGTTACCCACAAGAAGCAAATCTGCAACAGGGATCAGATATGAAGTTCATGCTACTCTCAACTATCTTAGTATTTAGCAACTTATAATCCACCTATAACCCAAATGCTTCATTTAGCAGTTTCCACTGCCTTCTCCTAATCAACTGTAAATAAGTTCCTTGGAACCTTTAACCGAAGGAAGATGCCTACCCTGAATTTAACCTTATCTCCCTTCAACCTGCTACCATGAACTGAAATAATCAATATTCATGTGTTTAGACATAAGACTTCCAGTTTCCAGTTTTGCACATGAGGAGCTTGAAAGTCACCATTCCACCCTGTCATCAAATAAAATGCTAAACAGACTGCAGAATCTTTGGATCCTTGGATTGTAAGAAAAAGGAGGACAAAGGGCAAACTGCTGCCCCCAAGATTGGAGAGACAGGCAAACATAGGTAGTCACTGCTTATAGGAGTCAGAGACTCTGGAGCAGAAACCAGTGCCAGGGTAGAAAAACCTAAACTGCAATTTACAAATTGCTAGAAGCTCAGTGTGGACAACTCTGAGAGTTAAAAACTCCAGAGAGACTCCCAGTCATGGCAGGGGGTGGGGGGGACGGTCTGCCTCATTTTATAGTGAGAAGTAAAAGAGGCACCTCCTGTTCTGTGAACTGGGTGCAAAATATAGCATCCCCATTCCTAACTCCTCATGTGTTTGGGCGAAGAGGGTATATTTCACTTACTAAATTAACTAGAAACAGAACTCTCTGAGATAACTAGAGAAAAATGTCCATGAACTCAGGCCAAGCTGAAGCCACCATTCCTGCCCTTGTGGGCAGCCAGCCCCACTTTTCAGAAGTGCCTCAGACAGGACTCTGCTGTTTTTCTCCCTGTAGGTCATTGTGTCTCCTGCCCTGCTACCACGAGAATAGCCAGAGCTCAGACATCTGTGCCCCTCATCTTGTCAAGGGGAATAATCAGAGAATTCCCATTTAAACAACTGGTGCTGATGGAAAAACAGAAGGAGAAAGAGGGAAATTACAAAACAGTTCAAAAGGTTGCAGAAAATCATTTAAATATACATATACATAACTCATAATGCACATATACATATAATATAAATATATACCTAATACATAATATATGCAATGTATTATAAATATATATGTGAGTATGTCTATTTATATAAGATATACATTTTATGGAGATACATACACATGTAAATATATATATTTATATACATATATATACATAAAATATTACCCTTTTTTCCGCCCAATGCATATTGGCTCTGATTTCACAGTGCTTCAGAGCATAACCAAAGATTCAAGAGAATTAAAAAAACAGAGCAGGTTTCTAGTAGGATGGGTGGTTGTTGTTGAAACTTGATTTGCGAGGCCAGGCTTAAAAGCTGAACCAGCCCACGGTAGACGGGTGCCTGAGGAAAGAAATGATTTGGCAATAGCTTCCAACATCTTGCCATCTCCAAACATACAAGTTCAACAACCTACGCTGTTCCCTTATTCTTCCTCCAAATAGGAAGAAACACTTCTGGTAAGACATCTGTTTTAGCTTCCAAAAGCCCTTGGAATACAGTGAACAGCCTAAGACCTGCCTGCTGGGAGGAGGCCAGGGTAGGGAGGGACATGCTTGGGACCATTTGGGTGGCAGGCAGTTCTTTCAGTGCCCAAGGGCACCTTGGCTTTTGAAGTTTGGAAAACTTCATCATAGCACATTGATTTGCACAGACTTTGATTCTTCGAGATGTTAAGAGATATGAAAAGGATAAGCTTCTCTCCCCGAAAGAAAAGGGAAAGTCAAGGAAGGACATATAGATGTACACATTTTTCTGTCACCACAAATAATCCCTTAATGATCAGAGGCAGTCTGTAACAAAGTCCTGTAGGCTTACAGCTGAAGAGAGAAATCTGTGCTTGCTTTATGATAATAAAGTTAGTAATGAAAGTGTGTTTGTGAAGTGTAACTCTCCTTAGATGACTGAAAAGGTCCCTTTTTGAACTGTGGAGTGACATTGCCTGTCCCAAAGCAAGCATGACAAGCACACCATGGTTTTCCTTCCACCTGTTTTTATTATTTTCTATTTTGGAGGAGCCCAATCTGGCTTCTGTCTTTACCAATTGGACTGTTGTCATACTGTTAGAATGCACATTTCATTAAAGGTAAAAATCACCAAAGCAAATCACTGGTGTTTAAACAGTTCTAAATAAAAAGCTTCTCCCATGGGAGTGTGTGTTAGAAGCTCAATACAACATAACTGAAGCCAGCTGAAAATAGAGAACATGAAGGCCCTTTGCTGAAAATAGAGAACATAAAGGCCCTTTGCTATTGGAATGCTAATAAATGCCTCTGTCTGGCATTTGAGATTTTCAGCAGCCTACTTCCATTTCTCTTTCCAGGCATGCACTCATTTCTTCAAATCAGAACCTTTTCTCCAGTCATATGAAGCTGCTTCTTGCTTCCCATTCACCATGAATTTATATCTTCACTAGCTCTTTTTGATCTGTCTTGCTGCCCTTACCATTGTGATTCTAACGAGTATCACAAGAACCTGGCTCCTAGAAAACTCGACACTTTAGACCACTGGGTTTTTCCCTTCAATGACTTCCAATGTATTCTCTTTTGCATACAATTAATTGACCCTTCAAACTATTCTGTTTCCTAGTTATCAGTACTGTGCAAGCAATTGTTTCTCTCAAATATAGTATACCACACTATACAAACAACTGCTTCCTCATATATATGTAAATAAATGTCAACAAACCAAAGATATTATATGTGATATTTAAAAAAAAAAAACATGTTAATGGATAAAGGGAGTCTAGGGTGGGAGTGAAATTTTAGATGGTGATCAGGGAAGACATCTTTAAGGAGGATACATCTGAAATGAAAAAGGAAACCAGCCCTACAAATGGCTGGGAGCGGGAATGTGGAGAAGCCCAGATCACAAATTAAAAAGGCCTGAGAGGAAAGTAGCCAGTATTCCTGAGAGGAACAAAAAAGAAAGCTGATTCATGATGTAGAATGTGATAATGAGTTTAGAAAAGAAGGCAGTGGGAGATCATGTGGGTCTATGTTGTCTGGATAAGGAATGTGGGTTTTATTCTCAAAGCAAAGGCAAATCTCTGGAGGACTTTAATTAAGAAAGTGATTTAAGCTGACTTATTTTTAACAGATTTCTCAGTTTGCAGTGTAGAGAATAGGCTACAGGAAGGTGAGACCAGAGCCTGGAAACTGACCTGTTGAAATTCCAGTTAAAGGCGAGAGGGGCTTATGCTAGGGTAGTAGCCTTGAAGAAGAGAAGTAGTCCAGTTGGGGACATATTCTGAAGATAGAGTTGACAAGACTTGGTGATGGACTGAATAAAGGTTATGAGGAAAATAGAGCCATCAAGAATAATTGTGAGATTTTTGGCCTAAGCAACTGGATGTCATGTGCCTCTGATGGACCCATATCTTTATTATGTCTCAGTCAATAAACATTATTATTATCTACCAACTATTAAATACCTATTATGCATTGTTTATGTTTTAGGCATTATTTATAATCACTACAAAAGCTTAGAAGGTAGGTATTCTGATGAGTATTTAACAGGTAAGAAAAATGAGCCTTAAGAGCCTTAACTTGCTCAAAATCACACAGCTAAGACAGGTTCCAAACAATATCCAATGTACTCCAAAATCTGTACTGTCTATATTCAGTTATAACTCCCTTTATTTGTCAATTAACTGTTGGATGTGCATTAGCACTAAAGTCCCTCCTTTGATCATGTAGGCATACAAAGACACTGAACAGAAAGACATAGAAGTGAACTTCATTTCTGTCTGGATTATGAGATTATATAAGATTTTTTTTTTTATTTACACATTTCTGGGAAGTAATTTTTGTTTGATTATTGCTTGTTTTTGTTTTGTTTTGTTTTTGTTAGAGTTTCTACGTGGAAAGTTTAGGAATCTGAAGCCAGGTCTGGAGAAAACCAGATTCAAATTCTAGCTCTTAATAGTTGTGTATTCTTCAGCAAATTTCTTAGCTGCTAAGAGTGTTACTTTTCTTGTCTATGAAATGGGTGTAATAATATTTACCTTGGATTAAATGAGAAATGTAGAAAGCATTTAGCACAGTATCTGGCAAATAACAAACCCTTAAAAAATAAATGGTTTCTATTTTAGTATTAGTTTCAAAAGTGGGCACTGAGACACAAACAAACAATTACTCAAGTCAGTATTTTATTCTCTGTAATTTATTTCTACCTCACTGTATGAGGCAACTCTGACAAAAAAAAATAAAGCAATTTGCCTAATAGTCAAGGTAAATTAGACCCCAGACAAGAATTCTCACTTCCCGATTCCCTGAACATATCCACTAAGTCACAAGGGTTAGTGGATAGAATGCATTTTTTAAACTGCTACTTAATTAATTGCTCCTGGATCCTGTAGGCATCCAAACCACAGCTGCTACAAACTAGTCATTCAAATGAATAACCTATAAAGTTATGTAATCATGCTCAGGAAAGATTCCTAGATCAAATTTTTACCAATAATACACAGTGCTGAGAAATCTACTGCTAGCAGGAAAAAATTGTCAGTGTGACCTTAACAGATATTTTCATTTGAAAGATCTACAATTTACGTATCTTAAAATCAATACATTGCCTAATCTACTTTGTCAAGTCATAAAGCATAAAGAATTCTGGAATCTGCAACAGAGCCATCACTTCTCCTTAAGGCTAAAATAATTCCATTGAGGTAATTGCTAGAATGGGAAGCAGTTCTGGTTGGTTATCAAAATCACCTTAAGAGTTAAGTAAAAATTGTAGATTTCTCCAATTCTAAATTCTCAGATTTTGATCCCATAGACCTGGGGTGGAATCTAAGAATAAATGTTTTTAAAAAAACTAACCATAAGCAACCAGACAAATGCAAATCAAAGTCACAATGAGATACTGTGTCACATTAGGAGGGCTATAATCAAAAATACAAGTGCTGGTGAGGGGATGGAAAAGTGGAATCCTGATGCACTGCTAGTAGAAATATAAAATTGTACAGCAGCTTTGGAAAACAGTCTGACAGTTCCTCAAAAGTTTAAATATAGAGTTACCATACGACCCAGTAAATCTAGTCCTAGGTACATATGCAAAAAAAAAATTGAAAACATATGCCCAGACAAAAATTTGTATATGAATATTCATAGCAGCACTATTCACAGTAGCTAAAAAGTGGAAACAATCCAAATGTCCATCAAACAATGAATTGATTAATAAAATATTGCTTATCCATACAATAGAATATCATTCACCCATAAAAAGTAAGGAGGTACTGATGCATGTTATCACATAGATAAATCTTGTAAACATGGTGCTACGTGAAAGAAGCCAGTCACAAAAGATCATTTAATCATGTATTATAGGATTCCACTTGTATGAAATGGCCAAAATAGGCAAATATACAGAGATGGAAAGTAGATTAGTGATTGCCTAAAATTTGGGGATGGGGGCAAGGTAGGGGGAATAGGGAAATGTACTTCTAATGGGTATAAAGTTTGGGGGGAGGATAATTAAAATAGTCTAAAACTGTTTGTGGTAATGTTTGCAGATCTCTGTGAATGTACTAAAGCTATTGAATTGTACACTTTAAATGAGTGGACTGTGCAGTATATGAATCACAATTCAATAAAGCTGTTATGTTTTTTAAAGCATTGCTCAGGTGATTTTGATGTGTAGACAGGTTTGAAAACCACTGTTCTACATCCTGGCTACTCTAAGTGTGGTTCATGAACCAGCACAGTCTGCATGACCTCCTGGGAGCTTGTTAGAAATGCAGAATCTCAGTTTTGGGGTAGAAACCAAGATTCTGAATTGTAATGAGAACTCTGGTTAACTGAAGTAGACATAGTCTGAGAAGCACTGCTCTAAGATTCCCTTAAGAACCTTCTCGGAACTTATCTACTCAATCCTGAATAATCAGGCCAAAGGCTTTGACCTCTTTAATGCCTAAACTTGATGAGCAGTCTAACTAACGTAGAGAGTTCATTCAATTGTGGGAAAATTCATTAAAACAACTTCAGAGGAAGCTTCAAAGAGAAGACCTTCATAAATAATCTCTTCAGTATGTCATAGGAGCTTTATGTTGTGTTGCTAGAATCTCACTGGAGAACATAAAAATGTTTCTGATTTTAGTGAAGGGGAGAAGAGGATTATGTTAACCTGATAGTCAATCAGAGCCCAGGTATAGGGGTTTAAGTAGTTAGAGTTGAGAGGAAGATGCATGTTTGCATAATATGACATGTAACTTAAGTCACTCATTGTTTTTGTCTGTCTTTAGTTCTCTTTATGAAACATTTGTGACTTTTTTGCACTGTCACAAAAGAATGGTGACTTTTCTTTCACAATCTGCAGATCATCTCACTTATGGTTTATTCAACAGTCAGGTTTTCTTTTTTAAATTTCATATTATTTTCCAGCTTTATTGAGGACATTATGGTAAGTGAAATAAGCCAGATATACAAAGATAGATACTATATGATCTCACTTATATGTAGAATCTAAAAAAATCAGCTCATAGAACCAGATAGTAGGGTGCCTTGTAAAAAAATTAATTCCGCATCACTGAAATGTTACATTGGACCCTAGGGGCAATGCTTTCCAAAACACATTCATTTGACATTCCAATTAATACTACAGTGTCAACTTAATTAAAATACAGGCTATCATGTACCCACATGAAATTGTAAAAGCCATAAAACAGTTCAGTAAGGAATCATTTTATGTTTTTATTCTATTCACAGTGGCTGTATTATACAGTTATTAAATGAATTGTGTTGATAGACCAACTTAGTTTGAATCTCAGAAATACTATTTAATAGCTATATAATTTTGTACAAGTGACTTAAGCATTTTAAGCCTCAGTGTCCTTTTCTTTAAATTGATATAATTACTTCATTAAATTGTTGTAAGGAAAAAGTGGCATAATGTGCATAAAGTAGTTAATACTCCTCTTATAACATGGTAAGCTCTCAATAATATTAGCTATTATTATCATCCTCATCGAGATTCCAAAACAAGAATATCAATAATGTTTGACAGTATTCTTGCTTTTAAATCATTTTGTAATTTGACTATAATTTAGTTCAAAAAGATGTAATGTATTTACAGTACAAGTTGACAACCTATAAGGCAAAACAGGTTTAGATATAGAACTACAGGACATCAGGTGAGATACCCGAAAGCCTGAGTTAAAAGTATTTACCAAGAAAGAGAATAGATGGTCTATGTCCATCTCCTAAGCCAATCGAACATGTTAGTTATCAATAAAAGTGCCTATTAGGGATTGATGGGGTTAAATTGTGTCCCTCTCGAAATTCATGTTAAAGTTATAATGCCTAGTACTTCAGAAAGTGACCTTATTTGGAGACTGCATCATTGTAGATGTAATTAGTGTAAGATGAAGTCATATTTAGGATGAACCCCTAATCCCATATAACTAGTGTCTTTATAACAGGAAACTTGGACACAGATACACACTTAAAGAGAACATTATGTGATGATGAAGACAAATATCTAGGTGATGCTTCTACAACAGATTCTCTCTCACAGCCTTCAGAAGGAAGAAATACTCCAACACCTGATCTAGGAATTCTAGCCTCCAGAACTGTGAGAAAATAAACTTCTGCAGTGTAAGGCATCTAGTTTGCGGTGTTGTGTCATGGCAGCCCTAGGAAATGATACAGCGCCAAATAAGGGGCCTGGTAACAAATAATGCAGGCCAATGGATCCATATACTTAGTGTAATTTCAAATTACCCAGAGGGCTCCTTAAAATATACATAGCTGGATCTCACCTTAGAGTTTCTAAATAAGTATATCTGGGTGGTGTTGGAAAATTTGTATCTCTCATAAAAATATACCTCAGAAAAAATAGAGGTTCCTGAGGGTTGGAGATTGGGAATCAAGAACCTGCTGAGCAGAACACAAGAGTTAGAGTCCTGCCTCTCCACAAAATCTCCAAGTTCCCCCACCTTGCTCTCCCTATAACCCATTTCTATAACAAACTGAAGAAAATCGTTATTTTTAATCAATAAAAATATTGGTTTTGACCTTACTAATAGATTCAGCTGCATCAAATCAATCAGGATTGGGAACTGCTACTCCAGATCGCTGAAAAAGAACTTGCCAATAATCTCTTAGAAACTGAAGTGTAAGACTAGCGTGTATCAGAATTACCTAGATCTAGGACCCAGTCTAGATCTATTGAAGCAAAATTTCTAAGGGTGAGGCCAAAGCAACTGAATTTTTATCTGATTTTTCAAGTAATTCTGATGGACACCAAAGTCTAAAAAATATTTAATTAGTCTTAGACCATCCCCTAATTCACTCAACGTTTTTCTCATAGACAAATGAACTTGTTTTTTGTGCCAAGGCACAGCTCAGAGATAGTAAGGTATAGTGAAATGGATGTGGGATTCAGACTCAGTCTGATTTGGGTTTATGTCTTGTCTCTGCCCATAAATAGCTGAATGATTTTGGATAAGTTATATAAGCTCTCTGAGACATGGTTTATCATCTATCGAATAGGGCCAGCCATATTTTTTCTCTAATTAGTTGATAATTAGAATTAATATGTATACATTATTTTTGCAAAATAATTGATATTTATTAGAAATGAAAGTCATTATCTGCAATGCTCTTGAGAACTTTATCAATGACCATTAACTCTTAAGATAGTATCAATAAATAACAACAGAATTTCTTACTATGTTTACAGAGTTTCACAGATACTAATTAGCAGGCTATCCCAGGTGTCTAAGAATACCTAGCATATAGCATATAATACCTAGTATATAGACACAGGTAAATATTTATTTATTGCAATGAAATAATACCTTATAGAAGAGATGTTAAGAACTCAGGATTCAGAGCCTGATTAAGTTCAAACCAGTTTAAGAAAAAAGTGAGTTCTGAACTGTTCTTATAAAGAAAAATAAAAATAAACTGTGTATAACACACTAGAAATAGTTAAGTCATTATAGTAACTAGCCAGGGAAAGTGATTAGTAAATTAAGCCCTCTCATAACTCTGATTTATATTGATGATCACCAATGGTTACTTGTGCCCCAAACTTGCATTTTAAAATAAATTAAAATAATGAGAGTCAGGGAGTAGGAGAGACTGAGACAGTCTATGTTGGCCACGTAACCATCACGTTTTTTACTATTCATTTGGCTCGGAACTGGGTCTATGTGACATGTGGATGAATATTTAAGCACAGCAGAGGCTTGATTTAATACTATTCATTACAGCATGGTTTGAGAAATTTTACAAGTTCTCCCAAATGTTGGGGTCTATTTGCACTTTCCTGGATTAAATAAGGAAACATCTTACTATACCAAGCACATGAAGAATATTCAATAAAAATTAACAGTTTGGAAGAAAATCATACAACAGGAAAAATTTTTACCTATGTTAAGAACCAAGCACTAAAACATAAGCAAATGGAGCCACAGGTGTAAATAAGAGTTAGTAAGAAGGAGGTTCATGGGTGATGTCATGTGTTTTCCAGCTTTGCCTAGAGTGCCCTCTGCAGGGAAGATGGGTTGTGAAGAAATCCCAGATTTTGCTCAATTTATGTCTTTTCAAGAGCTTTACAAGAGCCACGGAAGATGAACTCTGAATCTGAGCTGAGTAAATGCGTGACAATGTGTGGGCTTCCCTTGCTAACTGGCTGAAAATTAGCGTCCTACTGAACCCAGGGTTGGGTTCCTGGTTTTGTTGTTCACTCTACACCATAGCAATCTGACCCATTTCCATCGCCCTATCACTAAAATGGGGATAATAGTAGCTGCCTCACAATGTGTGCATTCATTCAACACATACTTTTTGCTTTCTTTGTGCTGTGTAATGTTTGTGGTTCTGGAAACACAGTGGTGAACAGAACTGACAAAATCTATCCCCATGTCAGACTACAACATGGAATTTATGTTCTAGCTGGGGAGATGGTAGCAGAGTAGCTTGCACAGCATTCTGGACCTATTGCAAAACCCTTTCTTATTCTGGGCCCCTCTCAAAACTAGCATCTTATGGGTGATACAGCACACTAAAATCAGGTACATATTGCCTCTATTATTCCATATGACATCACCTTTTTAGTTGTAGGAATGGATAACTTAACCTCAGAAGGGATAACTTGACATGTCTTAGACCATTGCAAACCTAGACATTTCACTGAGGTGGAAGCCACTGAATTTTTATGGAACTTATTTCCTATATCCTAGCAGGCAAATATCTTACTAAGTAGTTGCTATCTCCTCTTCACCAGGTACAGTCAGTATATCATCAGTATAACAGACTAGTGTGAGGTTTTGAGGAAGAGATCAGATTATATTGTGACCTTGGGGTGAGTATTTAATGACATGTGTGCAAAAGATACTTGACATAGTTCAAGGCCAGAGCAAATCCTTGACAAATGTCATCTATTGTTGCTCTGCTCAAAATCATTGATGCTACAAATCAGGATGCTAGGCAGGGGCCAGTAGCAGCAGCTGAGGAAAGCTGCTCATGGAATGGGATTCTTTTCTACAAACCGCTCTCGTTTTTCTTCTCTTTATTTACCATCAAATTGTTTTTCACAAAGATATGAACGATCTTTTTACGCTACACCTCAATAAATATTTCTCAAATTAAAGCGCCACTTAATTGCATCTCAGCAATGCTCCCTTGTGACCGCCCCCATTAGGCTTAATGAATAATTCATCGGCTTCCTGGTGTGCATGCCGCTGATTTTAAGAACTAGAAGTAATGCGGTGTTTCCCTTTCAAGCTCTCACTTTTTTCTCTTCGCAAACGCACCCGCAGCTGCCTTTCAGGGAGACAGATGCCACAGGCGAGCAGGCTCGGGAAGGTGTGGGTCACCCGCCGGGTTAGGCAGGAGCGCGGACCTGCGTCCCAACCCCAGTACGTCTTGCCACAGGAAGGTTGTTCTGAGACCTCTTGCTGTTCCCAGGCGCTTGAATATCAGCCGCCTCCTAGGCGTTGCAATTTAATTCATGCGTGGAAGAGTGCAAAACAGACCTTGGGCTGCCGGGGAGCTGCAGGCGGCGGGGACTTTGTTCAATGAACCACCGGCAAAGGGAGAACAGCTTCGACCTACAGGCTTCAACTGCCCGGCGCCACAGAGTCCAGGGGTCACACTGGCAACCAGGAGCCTCTTTTCTCCCAAGGAGCTGTGGGGAGTGGGGAGAGGGAGCAATGGTCAAAGAACCTTCTTTTTATCTTTTTTTGCGTTCTTTCATCAATCTCAAGGCATCACTCCTGTGGCAGCAGTGCAAGTCAGAGACGTATGTCCATCTGATTTACTTTTTTTTTTTTATTGTTTTCATTAAAGCCTAAACAAATCTTTTCACTGTGATTTCCTCCCAATTCCGGAAAGGAAGCCCTTAGAATTGGCCTATAAAACTGTGGAAGTACCCCAGATGGAGAAGAATGCATGGAGTCTGGCTCTTCACACCAGACCCTGCCTGCTCCCTCATATTAAAATCATAACGGCTATCATTTTATACAGAGTCAATTCTAATTCTATAAAGATTATTTCATCTAATACCCATGAGGTAAATACTGTCAGTATCATCATTTCACAGATGACAATACTGAGGCTTGTAGAGGTGAGCCAACTTGCCTAAGGCCACATAGCTAGAAAGCAATGGATTTGAGCATGGATTTGAAATTCAGAAAATCTTATTCCAGAACCAGAATTTTCAAATTTCCATATCCTCCCCTCCTCACCCAGCTCCTTTCTTTGACATCTTCTCTTTACAATTCTTTTCTTTTTTAAAAAAAATTTTGAGCCCAATCTGAGATTTGACCTACATGAATGACAAGTCTTATGTCTTTATTTGCTCTGTTGATTACAAGAATAGGGAATGCATGGGGATCTGTAACCTTAGTTCTTTTACCCTTTTAAGTTTTCTTTGTTTTTTGGAAATTTTTCTTGGAGATATTTGCAATACAATAGCACAAAAAACCTATATGGTCTAGACAGACAACAAACTTAGTAAAATCATAGGCAAGGACTGGTGCATCTGGGTTAAAGATATAGGGGGTTTGATCCTAGACCACTGCAATAAAGCAAATATCACAATAGAGAGACATGATATTTTTGGTTTCTTAATGCATATAAACCTATGTTTATACCATAATGTAAATACAGTATTAAGTGTGAAGTAGCGTGTCTTTAAAAAAACAATGTACATACTTTAGTTTTAAAATACTTCATTGCTAAAAAAATGGTAACCATCACCTGAGCCTTCAGGAAGTCATAACCTTTTTTGCCTTTTGAAGCCAAGATGTTGACTGAAAATGGAGTATCTGTGAAGCAAAATAAAGTGAGGTATGCCTGTAGTGGAAACCTCTGGACCTGAAGTCAGATAACTGGGTAATGCTGTTTCTGCTCCCTGATATACTTGGTAACTCCAAGTATGTCACTTAACTCTCTGAGCTTAGTTTCCTTGTCAAGAAAATGAGGGAAAGCTATAATATTTACTCCACAAGCATTATTTTGAGGATTACATATGATAAGATGTGTGCAGGCACTCTTTGCTCTGTATATAATCCTTCCTTCTATTGCTTTTTATCAATGCTATGTAACCAAGGGAAGGAGGTACAGTATGAGGGGTCAGGAGACTCAGACAGATGAAGCTGCTGCTAGGAAGAAAAGCAGAACTGTTTTTCTCCCTTCACCTGGGATGCTCCTGGGAGGCGCCCTCTCTTCCCAGGACCAGCTCCAGCAGCTCCTGGCTGGCCCCTCCTTCTCAGCTCTCCTAAAGTGTCCAGCTTGGAGAGAAGATCACATTCTGGTTACCACAGTTTCAAAACTCAGCACTAAATCATAATTTATTTCTCTCATTCCCTCGACACAGGCAGCCTACAAAGAAGCAACAGAAAATGCCCCTTGTCAGCTCATTGGTGATATGAAAAAAAGAAAATGTGCTCCCTGGTTGAGCAGAAAAGCCAGATTGGGGGTTCCCACGCATTCCCCTCAGTATGCTAGAACATAATGACAAAGGAGGCATACAATGAAATTATGCCTTCATGAGTTCTTTGTTGAAGGTAGGTTGAGAAAAAGAAAAAAAAAAAAGAAAAAGACAGTTTAAACTCCTGGAAATGATTATAGCCAAAGAGGATGGATAGCTTTCTTCTCTGTCTGTGTGAACAACTTTGACTTTTGTTTCTTCATTACACTCCTATTTCCTGCAGAAGAGTCACTGCATTGTCCTGAAAATCAATACTGAGCAGGCTGCCATCTTTCCCCTCCCATCCCGCAGGCGTGAACAACTTGTGTGGCAGCCCCTCAAATACATCTGTCTCATGTGTCAGTCACTCTTCTCCCTTTCTCTCTTTTTTTTTTTCACTATTGCAAATCTCCCCCATGTTGTGATTATACTGTTTTCACGCCTGTCTCAAACAGGAAGACATTTCAAGAATTATCAGCACCCTCTATGCCTACAGCAGGACTTTCTCAGTTTTTTTTTTTTTAATATGGATATCTTTTTAAAGAAAAGAATGAAGAGAAAGAAGCCAGACAATTTGTGACAATAAACACAGACTGAAGCAAGAGAGGGCAAGATAGAGATATGGGAGAGAAAGCTTAAGGCCACCTGTTCGGAATAAATTAGTGAAGTTTAAATAAAAACATTCCCAAGTCTCAACTCAATCTCCAGAAAAATGGTGCATTTTCCAATTCCCTACTCCCACACTTTAACCCTGAAAAGAGGGAAAGAGAGAAAGAGAATGACGAGAGTAGATGGGGTAAAGAAAGATGGAGCTCACAGGGTGGTCCACTCTTTTTTGCACAGTTAAAGAGTGGAAGAGGAAGCAACACTTGCAGGAGCTTGACTCTGCTGAAGAACTGCCCTGATGAACCAGAGCTAGAGATTTTATTTTAAGGGTGGGGCAGCGATGGGAAGGTTGGGGGGAGTGGTTCCTGAGTCAGGACGTTATCTACTCTTTTAGGAGAGCAGCCAAACCACAGTGATGGTATTTCCTGAGCAAAAGGCAAAACAAATAAGCTGACCAAAGGCTTTGTAAAATGGTAAATACAGTTACGTAAGTAGATTATATAATGCAACTTATATAAATACATTTATTGAGAATTAAATGATTTTATTAGGAAATAATAAAATTAAGACTTTCATAGAAAAAGCTTAAACATACACGTACTGTACCCCTATTTGTAATCACTGCTGCTCCCTTTAGGCATGTGCCTGCATGAGTGCATTCTCTCTCTCTCTCTCTCTCTCTCTCTCTCTCTCTCTCTCTCTCTCTCTCTCTCACACACACACACACACACACACACACACACACATTTATACAAACACAGGCTTACTATGTAGGTGTTTTGAAACCGCTTATCCTGATCATTGAAGTATTTCAGTTTTCTCCAGTCCTCCTGGAGAAAACTCTAGTCCCTAAGAAGGTCCTTATTGGTGAACTTATAATACCTGGCCTTGGGGAAGATGATCATACTAGGTTATGGTTGTGCAGATATTTCTTAAAATCCTGCAGTGTAGACCATGACATTGAGAGTCATTATTGGCTGAAGTCTAAGTGAACACAAACTATTCAGAGGCAGTTTCTTGATATTATTGAATCCATCTTTGACCCAAAGATTCCATTTTTACTCTGAAGGTCTTTGTAACAGCACTGTTTTTAGCATGAAAACAAGCTAAATGTTCATCAATAGGTAATTAGTTAAGTAATTTGTCATTTTCATTAAAAAAATTATATAGATCTATATGTACTGACACATAAAGACGTTCACAACATATAGTTTAAGGGTAGTGGGGATGACAGGCAATTCATACAACACAACTAAATTTTGTTTTATATAAATATTCATTTTACATATGTAAACATACAAAAATCCTTGTTATGCATAGGAACAATTCTACAACAAAATATTAACGGGGTATATTTGGATGATATTATTATACTTATTCTTTTTATCTAAACACTTACCTACATGTTTTAGATTATTTTTTGCAATGAGAAACTATTCTATAATCAAAAAATATTTTAACCAAATTACACTAGGAAGAACTTCCTTACCTACCCTATGTGTAGCCAGTTTCTACTGCTAAGTACATAAGACTAGTTCTGCAAAGACGGCCAGTCCTACCCCCAGCATAGTATGAGATCAGCAGACCATCAATGGCTGTGAGAGATGTATAAACAGAAGAACCTACTGCAGCTTCACAGTGAGAGACCCTGCAAGCGCCAGGGACATGGCAAGCAGCCAAGAGCCACACGCACAGATGTGGCATTGGGTTGCAATAGGTACTAGAAACACTGTACTTGGGATAAGGGGGCATGATAACTGCTCCCTCATGCTTTGACTCCAAAATGTAAATACAAAATCTAGAAACAAAACGAAGGAGAAAAGAACACATTTACTGAGTTTACCTTGAATTTACTATGCTTCAGTTTACATCATTTGGGAGATTTTGCTAGAAATAAGTTAAATTGTAGGAAACTAAAAAAAATTAATGTACAACCTGAGTTTTGCCTGAGTATTGTACCTGATTCACATAAACTAAGGATTATAACTGAGAGATTCTACTGAAGGACTCCTTGAAATCAGCCTGGACATCTCATTGTCATATATCTTTTTCTGATCTAGCTGGCCAACCCCACTATATTTTGCTGATCACTCTGGCTGCTACCCACTTATCATCTAGCTTCAAGGAGATACACAGGAAATACACTGGTCACTGTATTTTTCTGGACC
This sequence comes from Macroglossus sobrinus, assembly GCA_004027375.1. NCBI lineage: Eukaryota > Metazoa > Chordata > Mammalia > Chiroptera > Pteropodidae > Macroglossus > Macroglossus sobrinus. The sequence continues at coordinate 75,222 of PVKZ01002577.1, read as the reverse complement.
CCTCCCTTAGTGCATGTGACTTTGGTAGGCCCTCTTATCATAATGGCATTATTTGATATGAAAAGAAATGGTTTTGAAATAGAATGTCACTATTCTGAAGGACTTTTCTACTTTACTTTTAAAGACTCTTTCCACCCAACTTTTCATGCATTTTTTTCAACATACATGTGTCCCTACAATACCCAGAAACAAATATCTTGATCTTTATTTTCCAAGTGAAACCAAGAAAGACAAAAACAAAACAGCCATCTGTGTATCTCAGCACAAATATTGCAGTATTCTTACATTCTCTAATCTTACGATCACATCTAGATGCACTCTAGAAATAGAAAAAGGGCATTCTCCAATCCATTCCTGTGGAATAATAAAAAGAGGGCTGGTGAAGGCCACTCTAGTGTTCAAGTTAAAAGAGATAAATATATAGGGATGGCCAGTGATTCTTTATAAACCTTTAAAATATGTTTGGTTCTAAGAGATTAACTCCAACTAGTCCAGTAAAAAAAAAAAAAAGATGGGGTGCAGACATCAGAAAGGACTACTGTACATAGTCAACACTTGAGCAGAAATCATTGGAAGCATCAAAATAGAATTTAGACAGAAGTAAATTTAACTTGAATAATGCTTTTGAGAATTTCAGTTCTTCTGAGTGCCCAGAGATTTGTATATCTTTTATATTTGATTAGCAAATTCACCCTGAGAGAGGGAAACAGGCACAAAGGAGTCACATTATGTGAAAAATGCATCATTTTTATCCTCTTTCTTACTCCAGGGTGTTTCTTGATAGTCTGCAGAAGATTTACACTATGCATAACTGGCCTCCAGTTTAACTGTAGCACTCTACGGTTATTCTAGACCACAAGTAAAAATTTTAATATATGTTCTATAGGAAATTTCCAAGCAACATGGGAATCTGGGGCTGCACATTTTTTTAATGGAGTACTAGTGTTTGATTAACTTAGCAGATATATGCCAGATGAATCTGAGCTAAGAAGAAACATTTAGGACCCTCTGGCACTGATCTCTCTATAGTGTATTTCTTGTTTACTTGGACACCTGAACACTAGAATATAATCCCTATTTAGCCAAGGACTCTGTTGCTTTGCTATTATATCCTCAGCCCTCAATTGCCATTAAATTATGAGGGATAAGTGAATGAGTGTCTTAGAGGGTTCAAAATCCAAAGTGATGAGAAGCTGCACTCAGGGGATAGCAGTGACAAAAAATAAATATTTTCCACAAGGGCCCCTCTAAGTGGATCAGAATGGGATCACCCATGGGTGTGAAGGCTTTGTAAGAAGTTTTTTGATTCAAGTGCACCTAGCATAGATGGGGATCAGGATCTGCCAAATATTTAGTAACATCAGGTATAAAACATAAAGCCAGAAATAGCTTTTTAAAAGGAAAAATGCCATTGAATGTACACCATCAAGAATAAACTCTAATGTTAACTATGGACTTATAAATGATTATGATGCCTCATATAGGTTTATAGAGTCTAACAAATGTACCACTCTATTGGAGATGTTGATAATGGGGGAGGCTATGTGTATGTCTGTGTATCTGTGTGTGAGGGGTAGGGGGTGGTATCTGGGAAATCTAACTTTTGCTCAGTTTTAATGTGAACCTAAAACTCCTCAAAAATATAAAGTCTATTTAAGAAAAAAAAAGAAAACAAGTTGGAAAGCAGGAAAAGATAGAGAGAGGAGGCAAAATATAAGAGTAGAAGAAGAAAGAACATGGGAGGCCACCTACAAATCATTTCATCTTGGTAGTCTTCAGGTCACAGGCTGGCAAACCTGACCCATGGACTTCACCTTGTGCATATACAGGCTAAGAGCCCTGATCTGTACCTACAATAGTGTTTTTGTTCATTCAGTAAGAGTAGCCACTAAAGGGCATTTCCTTATGTACAGAGAAAAGGCAATTTCGAAAAATCTAGTTAATTTAGATTTCCATGTCTAGCATGATGAGATGTTTTCTGACCCCAAAGTTAGGGCACATTGCCTGATATTTGTCCTGATGCAGTAGAGACAATGGATACTAGGACTATTTTAAATTTAAAATATATGTTTAAGGCAGATTTTGGAAACATGGCAAAGTGAGAGTTATCCCCAGATACCTCTCCTTGAAACAAAAATAAGCTGAACATTTAAAACTCAACAAAAAACACCCAAATTGCACACCAGCATGTCTGAGTGTGGGATCTGTACATAAGAGCTACCACACTAGGTGTCAGTGGTAGACTGGGAGACTGGTAGACTAGGAGGAGGGGGAAGGAAGAAGGTGGAGTGAGTCCCCTGAATAGCACTGCCTCAGAAAGTTGTGAAATCCATGCAACTGGAGGCAGGGCCCAGTCACTGGGACAGAAAGCAAAGAAGCAGGATGGCAGAAAAACAACAGTTGATTTTTACTGGCCACGGTTGCAAAACCAAGGCTAAGCCACAGTCCCTAACCCCCAACCTAGAGGGCCCCTCCTTGCATATTCTCCAAGACAAACACCGCATAGCTCCAGGGGAATCTGAGTAAACACTACCAAAACTGTTGTGAACACTGACAGAGACTGAAACTGAGAGTAGCGAGTGCGATTAAATATCTATCAGAAAATAAAAGGCATTTTTAAAGCTTTATATAAAGCAAGGATCAAAAAGGCTTAGACACAACCTATTGGAAACCAAAAGAAAAGTGCCTTCTTTGTAGCAGGCTAAAGAGAGACCTTTACATAATAAATCTTTCTGGGGACAAAAAAAAAAAAGAAAAAAAAAAAAGCAGAATGCATTTTCATTAATGCCCAGGAGGAGAAATAGTCCATTAAACACCATGAACTACCAAGGTGACAAGGCATCTCAGAAAGAAAGAGAAAAATCTCTAGAAAATAAGCTTACAGACATAGAATATGCAACTTAAATGATAGAGAATTCAGAATGGTACTTCTGAAAAAACTCAGGGAGTTCCGAAATGAGTTATATCAACAATTTCAGGAATTGAAAAAACACGTACATGAGCAGAGCAAATAGATTGAAACCCACAAAAAGAATAGGATAGATCTTCTGGAGATAAAAAAAAAACACACTACAAGATTTGAAAAATGAAATAACAAGCTTGGGAAATAATGTTGACCAAATGGAGAAAAGGATCAGTGATATCAAAGACAATAATCTAGAAATAAATCAGAAGGAAGAAGAGAGAAACTGAAGAATAAAAAATAATGAAAGAGAAATGTAAGAACTAGCTGATACCATCAGGAGGGAAAACATAAGAATAATGAGCATTACCAAAGGCGAGGGAAAGGAGTAGAGACTAGAAAACATTTTCAGACAAATAGTGGATGAGAATTTTCCAAAGCTAAGGAATGAGCTGGAGCTTGAAATTCAAGAAGTCAACAGAACACCCCATTATCTCAACTTAAAAGGCCTTCACAGAGACACATTGTATTAAAATTATCAAAAATCAGTGACAAAGACAGAATTCTCAGGATAGCCAGGGAGAAGAAAACGGTAACTTATAAAGGAAAATCCATTAGAATATTGTCAGATTTCTCAGAGCAAATCTTACAAGCCAGAAAGGAATGGAATCAAATATTTAAACTATTAAATGAAAGGAATTGCCAGCCTAGAATAATATATCCAACTAAGTTCTCCTTTAGATATGAAGGAGAAATTAAGACCTTTCCAGACATATAAAAATTGAGGAAATTCTCCACTACAAGGCCTGCACTACAGGAAATATTGAAAGGGGTCAGCTCACTTAAAATAAAATGACAAAAAAAAAAAAAAGCAAAATTAAGAGTAAAGTGACTACCAGGCAAATAGAAGCAGAGGAGTGCAAACTTTACTAAGAACAGGGCATTATAAGCTTAAATAATAAGAAAAGAATTCCTATAGCAAGATAGCAATTAACATTCAGCATACATAGAGACAAATTGAGATAACAATGACAAAAAAGGGGAAGATTCAAAGATTCATATTCACAAAGTGAAATGGAGATAAGGCACATGCAGTAGCAAATGGACGAATATATATATATATATATATATATATATATATATATATATATATACACACACACACACACACACACACACACACACACACACACACACACACATATAACACTATCCTTTACATATTCATAATGGTAACCACACACCAAAGGTTCAGAATTGAAGTATATAACATAAAACAAGAAGAACTAGAGGCAAAATCCACAAAAGCCAACCAAAATAAAACAGAAACACAAGGACAAGGAAGTAATGGAAACACTGAACTACCAGAAAGTAAAAGATGTAATGGCTATAAGAAGACCTAATATTTCAATAATCACCCTAAATGTAAATGGACTGAACTCACCAATAAAACGGCACATAGTTGCAGAATGGATCATAAAACAAAACCCAACTATATGCTGCCTCCGGGAGACACATCTTGGCTCTAAAGACAAATATAGACTCAAAGTGAAAGGGTGGAATATAATATTTCAAGCAAATCGCATTCAAAGAAAAGCAGAGTAGCAGTACTAATACCAGATGAAATATTCAAAATAAAAAGGATAAAGATACAGAGAGACACTTCACAATGATAAAGGGAATCATGTACCAAAAAGACAAAACACATTAATATCTATGCTCTCAATTAGGTAACCCTGAAATATTTAAAGCAATTACTAACATAACTAAAAGGAGAAACAGACCAAAACACTTTCATAGTAGGTGACTTAAATACTCTACTGTCAGATATGGATAGATCATCCAAACAGAAAATCAATAAAGAAATAACATCCTTAAATGACACTTTTGAACATCTGGACATAATTGACATTTATGGAGCCTTCTATCCCAAAACAGCTGCTTATGCATTCTTCTCTAGTGCACATGGAACATTCTCAAGAATCAACCACATACTGGGACACAGAGATAACGTAGAAAAATATAAGAGGGTTGAAATCATACCAACCATATTCTCTGATCATAATGCTTTGAAATTAGAGATCAACTGCCAAAGGAAAGCAGGAAGAAGCACAAATACATGGAGATTAAACAACATGCTACTGAAGAATAACTGAGTCTGGGAAGAAATAAAAAGAGAGATCAAGAGGTACATAGAAATGAATGATAATGATAGAACAACATATCAAAACTTTTGGGACATGGCAAAAACAGTCATAAGAGGAAAGTTCATATAATTACAGGCCTATCTCCAAAAACAAGAATGAGCCCAAATAAACAACCTAACAATTCATCTTTAAAAATTAGAAAGGAAGAATAAATGAAGCCTAAATTTAGCAGAAGAAAAAAATCAAAATAGAGCAGAAATAATGAAATTGAAAAGAGAAAGGACACAAATAAAATCAGGGATGAAAGAGGGGAAATTATGACTGACATTGCAGAAATACAAAAGATCAAACAATAATACTATGAAAAAGTATATAACACCAAATTAATAACTTAGAAGAAATGGACCAGTACTTAGAAAAATACAATCTTCCTAGACTGAATCAAGAAGAACTGGAAAATCTAAATAGACTGATCAATAGTATGAAATTGAAACAATCATCAAAAACCTACCAAAAAGTAAAAGTTCAGGATCAAATTGCTTTACCAGTGAATTCTACCAAGCATTCAAAGAAGATTGAATACATATTCTCTTCAAACTCTTCCAAAAAATCAAAGAGGAGGCAATACATCCCAACTCATTTTATGAGGCCAATATTACCCTGATACCAAAACCTGGTAAATATAATACAAAAAAAGAGAACTACAGACCAATATCTCTCATGAACACAGAGGCAAAAATCCTAAATAAGAAACCAGTGAACCAAATACAGCAACATATTAAAGAGATTGTATACCACGATCAAGTGGGCTTCATCCCAGGGGCACAGCGATGGTTCAATACATGCAAATCAATTAATGTGATATGCTACCTAAACAAATTAAAAAATAAGAATTATATGATCATATTAATAGATGCAGAAAAAGCCTTTGACAAGATACAGAATCCATTTATGATCAAAACACTTAACAAAATTGGTATAGAAGGAAGGTGACAACATAATAAAGGCCATCTATAACAAACCCTCAGCCAATATTATACTTAATGGTGAAAAACTAAAAACCTTCCCTCTAAGATCAGAAATAAAACAAAACTGTTCTCGATTGCCACTGTTATTCAAGATAACATTGGAGGTCCCAGCAAGTGCAATCGGGCATCCAAATAGGAAACAAAGAAGTCAAACTGTCACTACTTGCGGATGACATGATTCTCTAGATAGAAAACCCTAAAGACTCCACAAGAATACTACCAGAAACAATAAGCAAATATAGTAAAATTTTTGGATACAAAAAGAAGGTTCAAAAATCCATAGTGTTCCTATATTCTAATAATGAAGTGTCAGAAAAAGTGGAAAAAATAATTCCTTTTGCAGTTGCAACAAAAGAATAAAATACCTAGGAATAAATTTAATGAAACATGTGAAGGAAAGAAATCAAAGAAGATACAAAGAAATGGAAACATATTCGAATGGGAAAATATATTTGCAAGCAAATATATTTGCTTTGTATATCCAAAATATACAAAGAACTCTTACAATTCATTAACAACAAGAAAACAATCCAATCAAAAAAAATGGGCAGAGGACCTGAACAGACACTTCTCCCTAGACGACATACAAATATCCAACAAATATGAAAAGATGCTCAACATTGCTAGCTATTAGAAAAATGCAAATCAAAACCACAATGAGATACCATCTCACACCTGTTGGAATAGATATAACCAACAATACAAGTAATAACAAATGTTGGGAGAGTATGCAAAGAAAAGGGAACACTCATACACTGCTGGTGATACTGCAAATTGGTATAGCCACTATGGAAAACAGTATGGAGGTTCCTCGAAAAAACTAAGAATCAACCTACCATATGATCCAGCAATCCCTCTACTGGGTATTTATCCAAAAAACTTGAAAACCCATATTCAAAAAGATATTTGCACACTGATGTTCATAGCAGCATTATTCACAGTGGCCAGGACATGGAAGCAACCGAAGTATCCTACAATAGATGATTGGCTAAAGAAGCTGTGGCAATATATACAATTTAATATTACTCAGTCATAAGAAGAGATAAAATACTGCCATTCACAACAAAATGGATGAACCTCAAGATAATCATGCTAAGCAAAATGAGCCAGACAGGAAAAGTTGAAAAGCATATGATATCACATATATGTGGGATATAAACCTAAAAGCAACAAATGAACAGGACAAACAAAGACTCATGCACATGGACTATAGACTAGTGGTTATCAGAGGGTAGGGGATGGGGGAGGAGGAGGGACTTAGATGGGGTAAAGGGGGTTGAATATACAGGGATGGGGAGGGTGAAGTAGGTAAAGGGGATCAAATATATAAAAGCTGAAGGAAATTGGACTTTAGGTGGTAAACACACAATAGAATATACAGATGTCAAATGATAATGTACATCTGAAAATTATATAATTGCATTAACTAATGTTACCCCAATAAATTTAATAAAAAAATAAAATAAAATATATGTTTAAAACCAGTTTTATTAAAACTCCAGACAATGAAAACAAATGGAAGTCAAAAGCCATTTTAATATCAATCCTAACCCTTACCCTAATTCTTCAATTCAAAACTCAAAATGGTTTATAAAATTTATAGTCAACCTTCAAATGTAAACTATAATTAAATTTCACAAATGCAAAAAAGTATAAATTTACATTCTATTATTTACATGTCTTCTTGGAACTTAAGTGATTTTGTTAAAAAGCAGTCTTTCATGAAATTTATATACCTTGATTTGATTTCTTAAAAATAATTTTTTCTAAATTTTAATTTTAAAAAATATTGAAAAAGGTGTTTTATTCAAGTAGTTCTTTCATGCTGAATACCTACTATATAAATGAAAAGCCAGAACAGATAACTCCTTTTTCTATCTCTTAGGTTGAATGAGAAATAGACAGGAGGGTTGCTTTCTATGACAGATTAAGTAGCATATGCTAAGAGAGTTATGGTCAGCCTGCATCATGAAACCTATATCTATACCAAGACCAAAACAAAGTCAGCACATGGAGTGGAGTTATGAGTAAATACCTAAGAAATAGATTATACTCTAAGGAGTTAGTATGGTTACAGGTACAAAATCTTATGTCAGTGTTTGTCGGTAAGGTGATTGAGCATTTAATAACAGAATTGAGCAAACTGAGCATTAACAGACTGAGAATTGAAAACAGAAAGGATCCATAAATCCTCAGTGCTGGTATACAGTACACAGTCTACATGTTTGATTTGCTTTACATGGTCTTTACTCTTGCGGATAAAAGAAAAGCACACACAATTGGGGAAGGTAAGATCCCTTTTAACCACTAACCATCCTCTTATCTCTCTCTTTCTCTGTCCCCTCCCTCCATGGGGAACTTGTTGGGAGTTTCATTTTATTCTAGGTCTTTTTGTAATTTTTTACTTGTCGCTTTATTATTTTATTACCATATATTACTTATTACTTTTATGGTTTTTATTTTGTTTTGCTTTGTTTTATAATTGAAGTATATTTTACATGCAATAAAGTATTCAAAATCTTAAGCATTCAACTCAGAGAATTTGTACATATGTATAACCACTACAGCAATTAATATTTTGAAACTTTTCACACCCCAGAAGACCCACTCAAGTTCTTTCCAAGTCAACATTCCCAGCTGCAAAGGCAGCCACAATTCTCACTTCTGTTACCACAGGTTAGTTTTGCCTAAGGTCAGTTCCAACTCTTAGGCCTAAAGAATCCCCTCATCACTACTGTTTGTACTTATGGATTTTCAAAGAATTAGAATATGAGCAGTAAAAAAGACTGTTTGCAAAATGATATAGAACATTTTAGATGGCTCAGAAAACCCTTCAGTAGCTTCTTTTGTTTCGGGGTCAAAGAGATGAATTGCTGGGCACACATGCAGACAACAGAAATTTTCTGAATTCTTTATACCCTCATTCTCTGAACTACTGGTGGGAGGCCGGGTTGGCTTAAATTCAAAGAAAGGTAAAGCCTCTGTAGATTTCTAGAGGATTGGAAGAGCTGTGCCTCATAAAGAGAGGCCTAGGATATCCAGGGGAGGATACTACTCAAGAGCCCTCAATCACATGTGCATCCCGAGAAACTCAAAACGTGCTACATTTGGTTACCTGGACTGCATTATTAAGTGTGTAACATCAGAACCCAAGAGTAGGTCTTTCCATAAACTCTACTGGAGAGCAAAAAAAAAACCACCAAATGTCCCACCAAGCTATGACCCTATTCCAGACACTTGAGCATGTTCAAGTAACATGCACTTGAGACATTATCATTCTAACAATAACTAGCATTTACTGAGCATCTGCTCTGCATCAGGCACAGGGAGCTACTTGATACATATTATCTCCACTGATCCTCAACAACTACCTCATATTGAAGGTATTGTCATTATAGCTATGAACCTCATCTTCCAAGTGAAAAAATCATAAATCAAAAGTTAAGCAATTGCACAAAAATCACATAATATTAAATGTTGGCTAACACTGGACCCAAGTCTTCCTAACTCCAGTTTGTGATTAACACCTACCTGTGCTAAATTGATTAGAATAATGACCTTCCATTATTTATCCCTCCCCAGGTTTATGTTCTTGCCATGTAACTCTATAGTACCTGCCTATTCTTACTTTCAGCCACATGATTTGCATTGGCCAATGAGATGACATAAACAGACTTAAACAGCACGTTTACATTTGGGTTTAGCTGCTCTTAAACCTCTATCATAGCCTGAGACCATGTATGGATTAAATAACAAAAGAGCCAAATCATCTCAGCAGTCCCATCAAGGCCATCGTAAACCAGCCAAAAGCCAACCAACTCCCAGACTTGTGTGAGCCCAGACCAGATCAGCTTAGCTTTGTAAACTTGTGACCTAAACAAATGCTCCTTGTGTAGGCCATTGAGGCTGTATGATTGTTTATGCAGGATTACTATGACAATAGATAATAGATAATGTACACTTTATTTCTTCTCCAGTCAGATTGCCTGGATTTCAATCCTACCTCCAATACCAGCTAGATGACCTTGGGAAGTTAGCCAATCTCTGTGCCTCAGTTTCTTCATCTGTATAATATGAATGGTAACGGCGTCTATCTCATGAGGGTTTTTCTAAAAGTTTAAAAACTTTTTAACAAAGTATAAATTATATAAAATACATCTCATATACATCAATGTACATCTTGACAGATTTTTACATATACTTAAATACATATATATATATATATGCCTATATTAAAATATTTTCAGATCTCTAAAATGTCTCCTTCTCTCCTCCTAATCAATAACTCCTCAAATGCAGTCACTGGTCTGACTTCTGTCATCATAAATTAGTGCAGCTTGGTTTTGATATTTACATAAATGAAATCATACTATATACACTCATATATGCCTTTCACTTAATATATCCTTGAGACCATCATATTTGTGTGTATAGTAGTGGTTTGTTTTTTATCATTGCTATGTAATATTTTATTATACAAATATACCACAATTTATTTATTCATTCCACTACTGTTAATAGACATTTGATTGATTCTAGTTTGAAGCTTTTAAAGCATTATAAATGTTCTTGTACATGTCTTTTAGTGGATATAAGATATCATTTGTGTTTTACTCATACACCCAGGAACAGAACTGCTGGATCATAGGTTATACATGTGTTTAGCTTCATGAATGTTATCAAAACAGTTTCCAAAGTTTTGTAACAATTTACAAACCCACTAGAAATGTATGAGAGTTCCAGTTAATTTACATGTTAACATTAAGAAAGTAAAAAGTCAAGTCACAGATTTGAAGAAAGTTCTGTAATTGCATATTATTTACAAAAGATTTTCTGAAAAAATTGCAAATCAATTATACAATAAAAAAGCCTTCTATAAAATAAATACAGACAATTAATTTAAAAATGGGCAGATGACCTGATGAGTTCTTAAAAAAAGAAGATACTCAACTGGTCTATGAAAGATATCGAGACAATACCACCAAATATTAAAATGAAAAGGACTGACAATGCCAAGTGTATTCTTTTGTTTTTAATAAACAGCATTCTGATTTATACATCATTCAGCAACTTGGTCATTCACTTACCATACTGACTTAGAGCTCTGAATGTGTTGCTACAAATATAACTAACTCATCATCTCTTTTTAATCTCTTAGAATTCTATAGTATGAAAATACCATGCTTCATTTCAACATTTCTATTCCAATGGGAATTTAGATTGTTTTTATTTTTTTTACTATTACAAACAACTCAACAGTGAACATTCTTATATGTTCCTCTTTCAGCATATGTGCAGATATTTCTCCAGGGTAGACAACGAGAGGCAAAAATTTGGGTGTCACAGTAAATGTGCATGTTTAGCTTTAATGCTGCTGACAAATTACCTTCTTTATCAGCTATACTAATTAGCATTCTAATCAGTAGTGTTTAAGAAATGTTGTACTACCTCTTGACCAGTATTTAACATCATCAAATAATTTCATTTTATTTTTCAAATTGTTGTTTAAAATGGTATATCTTAATTTTTATTTTCTTGATTACTAATGAGGTAAAACATCTTTTCTTGACTTTATTGTCCTATTTGTATGTCTACTTCTATGAAATGGCTTTACATAGCTTTGTACTGTTTTCTGTCATTTATTTTTCTTACTAGCATATATGTCTAATACGAATGTGCTGCAAATATTTTTTCTAATCTACTAGTCATTTTCTAAGTTTTTATTGAACTTTGTTGTAGAGGGGTTTGTATGTTATTATTAATGACATTTATCAGTATTTTTCTTTGTGGATTTTGCTTTATGTCCCATTTCTGAACATCTTCCCTATACTAAAGAATTTTTTACTACATGGTTTAGTATTTATATTTTTAATACACATGAGTTTGTGGTGTGCAATAGGGTCTGATTATTTTTCAAATGAAGTTTGAAAAATTTTCTAATTTTCAAAACTTTTTCAAAATATATTAAATAACCAACACCATCTTTACAACTCTGACCTAAATGCCAGATCCATATAGCAATTTTGTATGTAAGATTTCATACACACACACACACACACACACACACACACACACATATACATACATACACACACACACACACACACACACACACACACACACACACACACCTCTATTCTGTTCCATTGGCCTACTTATTTATCCCTGCACCAACAAGATATGTTTCAGTTAACACAACTTTATTTTGTTTTCGAGAAGGTGCTATAGGCAAGCCTTCATTCTGCAATTCTTTTTCAAAATTGCTTTATCTACTTTTGCACATTTACCCTCATAAAACTTTTAGAATCATCTGTTAAATCCATTTAAAAATACTTTATGTTTTGATTAGTATTGTATTGAGTCTGTAGATTATTAGGGCAAAAATTGACATTTTAAAATATTAAGTATTTCTTAATGCCATCAATGGTCAATTTGTGCATTTTTTTCTTTCTTTCTTTCTTTCTTTCTTTCTTTCTTTCTTTCTTTCTTTCTTTCTTTTCTTTCTTTCTTTCTTTCTTTCTTTCTTTCTTTCTTTCTTTCTTTCTTTCTTTCTTTCTTTCTTTCTTTCTTTCTTTCTTTCTTTCTTTCTTATCTTTCAGTAAAGGTTTGCGGTTTTCTTCACAGAAGTCAAATGGAGACGTTTTATGTTATTTTAATTTTGAATGAGATCTTTTTCTTATTATATTTTCTAGTGGGATACTTTTAGTATATGGGTAAATTTTTTACATAGTATTTTCTAGTAAGTCTCTTAATATACTTTTTCTATTCTCCTGATATTGCCAGTATTGATGGAAAAGATGAAGGAAATAAGCCAAATAAAAGTATTCCTCAAAATTAATTACCTGTGAAAAATTTATAAAAACATCTTAAAATAAGTGTTCCATAATGAATTCAGCATAAAATGAATCTCTATTATAACTTTCCTACCACCCCACCAAACATTATATCTCAACTGCATGAATCACTGTACTTTTTGCCTATCTCTTCCATTCATTATCTCTTCTCTTCTTCTCTCCTAGATCAGTTGTCATATTAATCCAGTAAGAAACTGTTCATTTTTTCAGATATTCAAAACAAGAGAGAAAGGATACATTGTCGTTTCTCATCCTAACAACATCTAAGTGCTGTGCTGGCTGCATCTTTTGTGGACTTTTTAAAAAGAGGGAGGGAAGAAAATCAGATATATAGAGAAGTTTAAGGGTCTGTTCCTAATTTCTTCTGGTTTCTTCAGAGTAATCAAATCAACCATGATGAGTAGCATGTATTGAGCACTTACTAAGTGCCATGCCCTGCATGTGGCATTTAGTATGCATTATTCATAAATCCCCACCAAGCCTGTGAGGTAAGGACTATTATTATGCCCACTATGGAGAGAAAGTAATATAAGCCCCTTGTAGAATAAAATAACTCTCCAAGTTGCATAACTAGTAAGTTTGGCTAGAAATTTAATCCAGCAGTCTGACTGCAGCCCCTGTTCTTAACCCTTACTCTAAGCCAATAACAATGTGGGAAGAGAGCATGGTATAAAATAACAGTGATTATTCTATCTGACACATATATATCTGCATTTATAACACTGAAGATTACAAGGTTTTACACATTTTTCTCCTCAATACTGTGTCACTGTCTCAGCCATGAAGTATGCCCATAGTTTAGGCCCATAGTTTAGAACAGAAAGTACAGCCTCTTAGCTAATGAAAGCACAAATTTGGAGTTATGGGCCCAAAAAACGCTCCTGGTCCCCTGACCGCAAAGAACTAAAAGTATATGGGGTCATGATATTTTATCACATCCATGTTTTGCAGGATTCTCTGAACTTCATGCTGTGTGATCTGGGCATATCACTTGATTTCTTTATATCTCAGTTACCTCAGTGGTAAAATAGTGATAATAATAGGACTGGTAGGGTTGTTGAAAGGATTAAATGAGCACACATATGGTGCTGAGAAAAGTGGCTGGCACATTTTAAACAGCATATGAAGGCTTCCATCATCCTTAGATCTTCCATAATTCATGGTAACAAGCTCAAATTTACTTTTATTCCACTATCTCAAACTGGTTTCTAGTTGGATAAATGGTAGAGAAATCCAAATAGTTGGGTTTTTTAAAGCATTTAGAAGTTTTTGGACCTTTATATTCAGACCTATACACTTTTCAAAGATAGTGTAATGAACATATTTCTGACTCACCTAAAAGGATTTTTGCTTTGCTTCATTTCTTGTTTCTCTCTCCACTTACTATTTGTCTACTATGAATCTTTTTAAGAAATTAACACTTTTTAAGACTTTTCCTTTGAAAGTAGAACATGGCGGTTTTGCCAAATACAATGTTCAGCAGTATTAGCATTGATGCTCTCATTTATTATTCTTTCTGCAACTTATTCACTGGATGCTGGGCTAACCTTCATGGCAGCCTGCCTCATGTCAGCCAGTAAACTCATTGTTGATTCTCACCTGTGCAGTTTAGACCAGCCTTGCTGTGACTGACTCCTGCTAAATCATTGCTGAAGAAAGCCTTGTTACTACTTGAAAGTAGTAACAGGAAGCTTATTCAGGGATCAAGTTTCCCTGATACAGATCTGTCCTTCTCTGTTGACCTGCTTGATCCCAAACCCACCTTTTATTTTCCCACTGCTGTGGCCTATCTTGACCCTGACCCTTTGACTTTGGATGCCCTTGAGCTAATCCTCTCTCCCAGAAGTAGATTTCTGGTTTTCCAAGGCCCAGCCTATTTTATGACTAACACCAGCCTCCCCCACCTGCCTGCCATTTGAGCTTTGGACAGTTGTTCTTGGCTCCAAACCCTAGGTAGTGACTTCAGTCACCTGTGCCCCAGAGCTGACATATCCCAACCTTTTCTCTTTATGTCCCTGTGGTATGCTTTGGCATTCTAGTTTAGGAAGCTCACTAAATAAGGAGGCTTGGAAAGATTTATAATCAATACCAGGATGTGAGTGATGTGTTGTGGCATTGAAAAGCCAGAAAAAAAACATTCGGGAGCCGCGTTTATTCTTTTTCTACATAATCTTAGTATGTTAGAGTTTCTAAAATCAAAGAATGTAATTTTCTAATATTATTTGGAGGAAAGGAACTCAGATATTCTGTACCCATTAGTAAGTGGTTTTATCTAGTTTATAGAGCCACCATATATGTGATGAAAGGAATAAACCATACATCTAATCCAGAGATTGGAGCTTATAACATTCTTGTAACATCAGCTCTGTGACTTTGAACAAGTCCTTTAAATCTTACAAACCTCAATTTCCACTTGTATAATATTGAGACAAAAAGTCCACTAAACTTTATTCTCTGAGATTATGAAATGTGCCCTATTTTTATAAAACTCTTTCTCCACAACTGACCCAGAGAAAGTGCTCCAAAATATTGATTTTATAAGGCTGATAAAAGAATCAAATTAGTGTTTGCATAATCCCTGAAAATTACAAAGCAAAAGATAAATGTTTTTGTGATTATGAATTAGTTGTACGACAAAAGTTCTTATGAAATTCAGAACATATTTCCCCAAAAATCCGAGCTGTAATTCCCCTTATCTCTCAGTTCTCAAACCAGACATGACCTAAATTCCTTTGTTTCCCCTCCTTTGTGCCTTCACCAGGCTTGTCCTGACACAACTCTAGTATTTCCTCGTCTAAACTCCCACTAGACTGTAAACTCCTGGAGGGCAGAGCCATGTGGTCCATGCGTAGATTATTGTACATATTAATAATATAAAAAGCCCTTAGTATAATCAAGGCTTTTTCCTTACATGCTTTATATATAGCAACTAATTTACTCCTCACAAAATCCTGAGATAGAAACTACTATCACATTCACTTTATAAATGTGGAAACTGAGATATGGAGAGGTTAAGTGATCTTCCCAAGCACACACAGGCAGTGAGTGGCAGAGCTGGGATTTGAACCTGGATACACAAGTCCCAGGATCCACGCTGTTAACTAGTACCTCATATTGCCTTGGTTGGATTGGTAGGTTATTATGTTTATTACTGTCTTTTATTGTCTCTAGTCACAGACAACAATATAAAAAGCATGAGAATTATAATTAAATATTCATGAGGTATCAGAGTAGAGTTCTTTACTCAATATATAAATATTTTCAGTGGGAATCAAACATGGGTAATTATCTAACCAACACCTTTTTTCCATTTCCATCAATACAAAATTTTTTAATTTTTACATCTAAACAGCAATTATTGGCTACATTTACATGTACTTTTTTCCTGTTTTAAAATGGTGTTAGATTTGCTATGGAAAATATACTTTAAATCATTTATATGATATGTATAGTGATGGGGAAGGGGAATACACAAGGATTATATTTCTCTCCACCCAAGTTATCTGAGAACTGTGCCCAAGGTCTAGGTCTTTGAAGGCAGAGGTTTCAAACCCTACCCTAAAAAAACTACACAAGGGATTCTGATTGAGCATGGAAACTATGGCTTTAAAGCAGAACTGACTCCTGTCAGCAAAGACACATTCACCCCTCTACACTATGAATTTACACATCCCTTGTCCCCTCCCCCCCCCACTCAATGTTCCCTATACTCCAGTTACACTGTCATTCTAGTCTAGCTGGTTTGCTGGGTTCTTCTCCCTTATCCACTCCTGTCTCAATATTCTCTAAAAAGCATCAGCCCTCATACATTTTTGTCCAGTTCAGATCTATGTATTGACCTGGTTTCTCATCAGGCATTTTTACATGATTTACATGCATTTCAATGTCAATATATCCAAGCCAAAACAAAGGACTTTTCTCTTCAAATGTGTTTCTTCTAAGAGTAAATGGCAGCAGCACCACCAGGTACTCTAAACAGAAACCTGTAAACCACGTTAATAATCCTCATCCTTACATCTCATACCTACTCAATGAGTCACAGAACCCAAGGATTCCATCTGTTAAAACTCCATTCCTACTGCCTCCCTCCTTTGTAACCCAAGACACTCTATCTCATTTAGACAATTCTAAATTTAAAAAAAATAAAAAATAAAAATCTGACTTAAATTCTTTCAAAGCCTTCCAAATGCTTTTGGGAGAAAGAACAACACTTTTATTATAGCCAACACAACTCTAGGTGGTTCTGTCCCACCCACTTCTGCAGCTTTATTTCATGATGCTCTCTCCCTGGCTTCTTAACCTCTGAACATATGGGCTTTCATGAATTCCTTGAATGTGCCAAGTTCTTTCCCACAGCTTTTAGGCCTTTGTACAAGTTACTCCCTCTGTCTAGAACTCTCTTCCCCATTTATTATCCAGTTAATTCCTTGTTCATCATTTAGACTTCAGCTTAAATGTCACTTCGGTGGGGAAGCCCATGTATGACCACCCACCCCTTCAAGCTAGGTCAGGTTTCCCCATTATACACATTCACGGCACAATGTAATTTTCCTTCACTATGTTTTGCTGCACAGTGTAATTTTTTTATTGTTGTCCTTATTACTGTTTATTATTTTTAGAATTATTTGCTTTGGTGCTTCTTCTGATATAGACTGTGTGTTCCATCAGTTCAAAGATCAAACTTGTTCAGGGTTCTGTTAACAGTGACTGGCACACATCCTTGAATGAATGAATGAATGAATGAATGCTATTCTGGAGGATAATAACAATAGAAAACTGAGGCATACTTTTTCATTTTATCCTGATAACAGCTCTGTGAGAAGATATATTATCACCTTTTTACGGTTGAGGAAGCCAGCATTCACAGGAGTAAGGTAACTTCAGACAATTCTTTCAAGAAGGACCAGTGGGGTCACTCCAAGTTTTAAAGCATAAGTAATTGCCTACTGATAAATTTCTCCAGCTGTTTTGTCCTTTCTAAATGCTGGAAAGTATTAACATCTCTTTGGCATTCTCGAGATGTTCAGGATGAGCAAAACCAGTTACCACACTTTCCACTTAGAGAAAGTCCTGATAAATGAAAAAGCATTTCATTTTCATTGAAATGGCGAACACACAGAGAAAGGAGCTGGATGGATCAAAGCAAATTAGATAGAAGAAGGAAGTTGGTGTGATAAAGGCAAGAACAAAGAAAATGGGTGAGATAAAGGAAGAAAGAGAAGAAGAGATAAGTACAAGGACACAGTCAAACAAACAAACAAAAAAAGCATAACTCTCAAGTCCTTGGGAGAGTCCAGAAGAATAAGCAGTGAGTAAGATGCTGTTTGTGCTTCAAACAAAAATAGTGGTGTTTCTGAAAACCCAAGCATTTAGTAGCAATGGCCAGAATACCTGATGATTACCTAGTTGTTCATGCCAAGATAATAAGATTTTTGGTGAATCATAATTAAAGTGGCATTTTCTACTTGTTCCTAATACATTTGTTTGAAAATAGGTGAAAGTGAGAGGAAGTTAGAGGAAAAGGATTTCCTCGTCTATTCTAGGCCAAAATATATAATTTGTCCCCATCTCCTATGCTCTATTACCCTTCTGGCACTACTCAGGTGTGACCTGACCCCTGTTAAATTAATTAAGCAAGGAGGCCATTAGACTGAGGTGGCTCTAATGCAGCAATGTCCTGTCTAAGCAAACCCAAAGCAGCCTGTAAATGCCTTAAGGTTATGAAATCAGAATACTAAGGACAATCAATCACAAACAGCCAAGTAGGCTTTAAACTACTGCCAATACAATAACTTCCTTTTTTTACTTCTGCACTTTCCCTATATAAGTCTTTCCCCTGGCTTGTAACAATTTTCAGTTTTGCGCTGCCAGGTTGGAATTATTTTTGTTCAAAAAAATTTTAAATGTTTAATATGCTTCAGTTTATCTTTTAACACTACTCTCTCTAACTGGGTTCTTCCACAATTCAGCCATGGGGCAACCATTTTATTCCTCTGAATCTGTTTCCTTATGTATAAAGTGGAGGTGATCATTCCTGGCTGTTTTTTCTCAGTGCATTTAGGCTCAGAGAATCTCAGGAGTGGGAAGGGCTTAGAGGAAAAATTAGTATAACCTCAAACCAGATGTATGAATCTCCAGCACATTATCCCACCCAATCACCTAAATTTATTTACTTTTTCAAACCTCCCTCAATTTCCAATACTTTAATTTATAAATTCTTAGTATTAGTTAATCTATGAAATATGTTTTTTTAGAATTACGGTTGTATAAATAGAAAAATTTTGTTGTCTTTAAAAAGTAAGGTAATATAGTTCTATTTTATGCATTATATAACAAGAAAATATAAATTGAGTGTGAGTGAAAATGGCATCAGGTTTGAAAGATATTTTTAAAAGAAATCTAAATTTTAATGTTTTGGAGCCCAAAGAAGAAAATTAAAAAGTAAATTTTAGATGCATAATTGAGGATGTCCTCCCTCTATTCCAATAGTTCCCATGCTGCAATCCTAGGCCAGAGGCAGCAGCAGCCCCTGGGTATTTGTTAGAAATTCAAAATCTCTGGTCCTATACCAGACCTACTGAATCAGAGACACTGAGGCTAGAGACCGGCAATCTGTTTTCTAAAAATCACTGCCTTTGATGTTTGAGAACAAATTGCTTTATGCTATTGAGTGAGAAGTTGAATGAGAAACTAGAGGAGTAGATAGACAACAGAGCAAGTGTGTGTTAGTGTGTTTTTTCTCATTACAAATAAGGGTAATATTAGGCTAAAGCAAGTGTGATTGCCAATAGATTACCATTTTTGATCTATATAAAAATGTTTCATTGTGGCAACCAAGAACATACAGAAAAAAAAGACATAAAATATGATTCATCCAAAATATATATTTTTAGGTATTATTATGAAGATAAGATAATTAATATGAAAAATCCTTGCAATAGAGCCTGGATATCAAAGGTCAATAAGTATCAGTTTCTCTACTTTTTTTCTAAAGCTCTAAAACATACTGATCAGAGCCTCTATTTTCAGAAACAAGCTCTAAAGTAATTATCAGATATGCCTTCCAGAGCCCAACAGAAGGAATTGTGCTGTTAGGTAAAGATCATGCCACCAACTCACATTCCTTCTAAGAACATAAGTGGTTTTCACTGTCCAACAATTAAAAATTTAAAGTAATACAATATCTAGATATTTGCCTACGCATGCCTCTAGGTTAAAATAACAATTAAATATACTCTTATGTACTGCTTCCTTTGGGTATATGTATATGGCTAACCTTTCTAAAATGTTCTTTCCTTCCTGCATACTTGATGTTACATTCTTGTAAAGTATGTGTCTTCTAGGAAGAGACAAATGTGCACAGGGTTCAAACCGAGTTCAATTCTGAAGCAAGCCTGAACACAAAATTAAGACATTTGGCTGGTATCAGTGCAAATCAAGAGTGAGCCCCAGGTTTCTCTTGCCTTACTAGGTTTGTCTGTGGTGCAATAAGCTATGTTATTGAAAATGTCCTAGAAAGAAAAGGAGCATACCTTCTAACCAATTTATGTTAACTAGGTGAGTAATGTTGAATCTTGATGATTAAGCTAAGTGTACCTTACAAACTTAGATAGCTTCGAAGGGAAAAGGTGAAGATGAAATTGGAGGAGGAAGAATGAGAAAGGACACACAATTTTTTCTTGGGTACACATGCTGCCTACCCAAATTAAAGTTAAAGTGCTTAAAGGGTCAGAACGCTGTTTTATGACTCTTCCCTAAGTGGTCTGAGGTAATCCCTGGAAATCATCCACTCTTCATTTGACTTAGAAAACCCCACAAAATTATGTAAATCAAGAGATTCAAATCTTCTTGTTCGCTTTAAGAACACTCATGAAACTGCCTAGGCCATCAAGACTAAGCATATCCAAAGAGTCACCAAGTATCTGAAGGGTTACTTCACAGATTCTATCGTCACAATGGTGAAGTTCGTAGGTGTGCCCAGGTCCAACAGCAGGGCTGGATGTAGAGTTGGTGGCCCAAAGAGAGTGTTGAATTTTTGCTGCACATGCTTAAAAATGCAGAATTTCAGGGTTTATATGCAGACTCTGGTCATCGAGCACACACAGAGGAACAAGGCTCCCAGGATGCAGTGCAGTTCCTGGGTGGATGAACCCTACATGAGCGACCCCTGCCACACTGAGACAGTCCTCACTGAAATGGAGCAGAGTGTTCCTGAGCCAGAAGAGGAGCTTGCACAGAAGAAAAAGATGTCCCAGGAGAAACTGAAGAAACAAAACTTATGGCCCAGTAGTATATTCGGTATCAAATAAATGCTAATAAAAGTAAAAGAAAATAAAATATAAAAGAATTCTATTATGCATCTTTAAATAGTGTTCACTCCAACACAGAGGAGGGAGGGACAGTCAATAAATAGTCAAAACTCATGGATAACTGCAGAGACAGAGAAAAGTAACAGATCTATAAGTTTCCATTTAATAGATAGTTGACAGAATATACACTTTATTAGATGCTTCAATTAGTGAAGACTCTATGGACTGAATGTTTATGTACCCTCGGAATTCATAATTTGAAACTCTAATTCGCATGTGATAATATTTGGAGATGAGGCCTGTAGGGGTAATTATGTTATGAGAATGGAGCTCTCATAAATAGAATTAGTGTTCTTAGAGTAACCAGAGCTTTTCCTTACTGTCTGCCATATAAGAATATGACGAGAAGATGGCTGTCTGTAAACCAAGAACGTGGGTTTCACTGGAACCCGACACTGCTGACACCTTGTTCTGGGACTGCCAGTCTCTAAAACTGTGAGGAATGTTTGTAATTTAAGCCACCCGGTCTGTGGTATCTTGTTGTGGCCACCCAAATCCACTAAGATAAGACTCTTTAGCCATTCGAAATTAAAAATAATAATGTCCATCCTTATCATCTACCCCTTACTCCAAATTAATGTATTATTATCAAAGTACTTGCTTGTACTGGAAATAGTCCAGATGCTTACAAAATTACATCTTATGTGGAATATTAGTGCCCTGCTTTTTAGTTGGCTTTGCCTGACTTGTTTAAGGAAGTGAATCCATCCTTCTTAATTTATTCCCAGAACACATAGCCAGATGGTAACAACCTACCAGTACAAACAGTGAGGTTAGAGTACACTCAGGGAGTTTGTAGTTATGTATTTTCTTCCTAATCAATCTTTATCTTGTTTTCTAGTCCAAGCCATTTGACCTCAATCTTACAGATTCACCACCTGATGGCTTAGGGCAGGGCCACTTTGCAATCAAATTGGGGTGTGGTATGAGCACTGCAACTTAGAAAGATCCTGACAATCTTGAGATAATCGGAACTAGGGAAAGACAATATATTATGTATTCTGTTCTTTCTTAATTATTCTTGCACACCCTCTATTGCACAAGAAATTTTGTTTTGAATATATATCTGATTATAAGGGGGAAAAAATAAAGCTAGTTGTCATTTATTGTGAACCAAAGATATCTTTATGTGTTTAGTATTCTCTTGTCACCTAAGTATTAAAATTATATTCTACTCTAATTAAGGCAAAAAAAAAAAAAACTGCTTTCTATTAACTATGAAAGCCTAAGGGTATGTTTTTTCTTTTCAACCAGGCCTTTCTGAACTAGCCAAACAAAATGTTAAAAAGAATGAAAATGCGTTTAACTTAAAGTAACATAAGATTAACAGAATACTTCACAAACACAGTCTTTATTTCTCCCAAGGGTCTTTATGGCTTCTTTTCTTCATTTCACCTCACTCTTCACTACCACATATAGTCTCCTCAGAATTGCTAGCCCAAAACACAGCCAAGAGAATCTCGCCAGAGAAGTTTGAGAGAGCACTTCTGCCCACTCTCATCAGCACACACTTTATTCTTGCTGCTTATATCAAATTCATTAACCTATAAGCACCATTAGCACTTCCCAAGCCCTCCCTCTATATTATTTTGCTAGGGCTTCCATAAAGAAGTACCAGGGACTGAGTGGCTTCAATAACAATAATTTACTTCCTCACAATTCTGGAGGCTGGAAGTTCAAGACCAAGGTGTCAACATGGCTGATTTCTTCTAAGGACATCTCTCCTTGCCTGTATCTTCACATGGTCTTTCTTTGTGTGTGTCTGTGTCCAAAAATCCTCTTCTTACAAGGACATCATCCATATTGGATTAAGACATACCTTAATGACTTTATTTAACCTTAAGTACCTCTTTAAGGGCCTACCTCTAAATATAATCTGAGATACAAAAGGTTAGGATTTCAAGATATGAATTTGGGGGTAACACAATTCAACCCATAAAACCTTCTCATAGAAATGAAGAGGAAGAGTGGGAAGATTGAGAACATATGACTGATTTCCTTCAGGAAAGCTGAGTGGGGAAAAAGAACCATTTTCTTCACTTGCTAAATGTAGGAGGCAGAAGTGATGTCCTGAGACTGTGAATGGTGCAAAGGAAAGATGAAACAGAGTGCAGGGCTGTTTATCCACTGGACACTAGGAGCACTGTGCCTTGGCCCTATGAACTTTTTAGAGCCTATAAAAATGTCTGAAAGCTGAAAATTAAATGATTTGCAAATATGAAAAGCAAATGGCAAATTTTTGATAAACAAATGTTTAAAAGCCTACAAGACTTAGTATTATATCAACTAGTCAACTGCAACTCAACCCAACTGTCATTGAATTCATTCATTCATTCATTCATTCACTCATTCAGAGAGCCTTCCAAATGTCAAGAATCATTTCAGATGCTAGGGATCTGGAAATGAACACAAAACACAAAATTTCATGTCATCAAAAAGCTCACATACTGGTGCATGAGAGAGAAACAGAAAGTAAAATATACAAATTATATGATGTATTAGAAGATAGCAAGTGCAATGGGAAAAAAATAAAGCAGGAAAAGAAACAGAGAGAGCCAAGGAAAATGGACTTGCATTCAGGAAGTCCTGGCTGAGTAAAGGCTTCGAGGAAGTAAGAGAATTCACCAAGTAAATATTTGAGGAGAAAGAGTTCCAGGGAGAGGCTAAAGCAGAAGCAATATCCCTGTAGTAAGAGCAAGCCAAAGGTGTCTGAGAAACATCTAGGGTCTACAGCCATACCACCCTGAACATGCTTGATCTCATCTGATCCCAGAAGCTAAGCAAGGTCAATCCTGGTTAGTACTTGGATGGGAGAAACATCTAGGAGGCCCATGTGGCTGTAGCAAATCTATAAAGGCAGAAGGCTAAGATATCTATGCCCCTATGTTCATTGCAGCATTATTCATAATAGCCAAGATATAGAAACAACCTAAGTTTCCATTGACAGATGAATAGATAAAAAACATATATGTTATATATATATATACACACATATATATGTAACATACATGTAACATACATATATGTGTATATATATTATATATACACATGTATGTATGTATGTATGTATGTATAGAAAAAGAAGGACAAAGAAGAACAGAAATACAATGAATCATTAATAAATACTTAGAACAATTATCGGCCAACATATTCAACAATCTATAAGAAATGGATCAATTTCTAGAAGCATGTAACCTTCTAAAACTAAAACAAGAAGACACAGAAAATTTAAAGCAATATACAGACCAATTACTACCAATGAAATTGAAGCAGTCATCAAAAAACTCTCTACAAATAAAAGTCTAGAATCAAATGGTTTCACAGGTGAATTCTACCAAATATTTAAAGAATTAATACCTATCCTTCTTAAATTATTTTAAAAATTTTAAAAAAGAGGAACTCTTCCAAACTAATTTTATAAAAGGAGCATTGTCCTGATACCAACATCAAACAAATATCTTAGAAAAAAAGAAACCTACAGGCCAATATTCTTGATAAGCATGCATGCAACATTTCTCAACAAAATATTGGCACACTGGATTCAACAAGACATTATAGGATTATACCCTATGACCAAGTGAGGTCTCTGGCAGGAATACAAGGATGGTTCAACATCCATAAACCAATCAATACATTAAAGAATAAAGGATAAAAATCGTATCCCAGAAAAAGCTCAACATCTTTGACAAAAACCATCCTTTCATGATAGAAACTTTCAATAAAATGGGTATAGAGGACATACCTTAATGTAATAAAGGCTATCTATATATGACAAACCCAGAGCTAACATCTTCAATCACAAAAAGCTGATTTTCCTCTAAGATCACAAACAAGATAAGTATGTCCACAATCACCACTTCTATATAACATAGTACTGG
The DNA here is from genome assembly GCA_004027375.1 of Macroglossus sobrinus. Classification (NCBI taxonomy): domain Eukaryota; kingdom Metazoa; phylum Chordata; class Mammalia; order Chiroptera; family Pteropodidae; genus Macroglossus; species Macroglossus sobrinus. The sequence goes on along the minus strand of PVKZ01002577.1, from coordinate 50,044 downwards.
GAGTCCTAGGAACAGCAGAAAACAAGAAATCAAAGGCCTTGAAATCAGAAAAGAAGTATGGCTACTATGTGCAGATGATGTGACACTACATATAGGAGACCCTAAAGACTCCACTGAAAAAACTATCAGAACTGATCAATGAATTCACTAATTTGCAGAATACGAAATCGATAGACACAGATCTGTTGCATTTCTCTACATCAATAAGAAACTATCAGAAGGAGAAATTAAAACAATCCCATTTACAGTTGCACCAAAAGGCATAAAATACTTAGGAATAAATTTAAACCAGTGAAAGCCCTGAACTCTGAATACTGTAAGACACTGAAGACATTAAAAAGGATACAAATAAATAAAAGGATATACCATACTTATTGATTGGAAGGATTAATATTGTTAAAAAGTCCTTATCACCCAAAGCAATATACAGATTTAGTGCAGTTCCTCTAAAATAGCAATAGCCTTCTTCTCAGAACTAGAACACAAAAGGCCCTGAATACCTTGCCCAATATATCTCTTTCATCTGGTTGTTGCTGAGTTATATATTTTTACAACATGATAGTAACCTAGTAAGCAAAATGTTTCCCTGAGTTCTTTGAGCTACTCTAGCAAATTAAACCCAAAGAGAGATTGTTGGAACCTTCAATCTATACCCAGTCAGTCAGAAGCATGGGTGACAACCTGGACTCTTAATTGGCATCTGAAGAGGGAGCAGTCTTATAGAATTTTAACTTTTAACCAATAGAATCTGATGCTGTTTCTGGATAGATACTTTCAGGGTTGAGTTAAGCAGTAGCACACCTAGCTGTTGTTGAAAATTTGCTTGGTGATGTGAAAAAATATCCACAAATATTAGAACTGGTGATCAGAATCTTGGCTTCTATATGCCTGTTGGACTCTCTATATATTCTCTCCAGCATGGCAGTTTCAGGGTTACTAACTTCTTACATATTAACTTGAGACACCCACAGTGAGTATCTTGAGAAGTAGAGGGAGACTGGTAAAAGCTGAATTAATATTTATGACCTAGTCTCAGAAGGTATGCAGTATCACTCCCACTACTTTCTATTTTCTAGAAGCTAGTCACTAAAGCCAGTCTATACTCAAAAGGATTAGACTTCACAGTTATGCAGAAAGTGTTTTAAATAATTTCTGTCCATGCTTTAAAAACATTGCCTAAATGTTTTACTTACAGCACTTTAGGTAACTAGAATACACTTGCATAAACCTCTGACCCTGATGCTGCCTAGGCCCTGAACATGGTCCTTTTAATAAGGGTGATAGCCCTTGCTAAATCTCTTTGCTATAGAAGTGGCCTGAACATAGATAAAGTTCTGAGAGTGGGAACAGATGAAGAGATCCTTCTATTTGTGCCCAAAGAGAACGAAAAGAGATAATTAAATTTCAGGAAACCATTTACTGTTATTTGTGATGATTTAGAGGTGGTCTAATGGATAAGATGAATAGAGAGCTTGGGTTAGCAATCAAGCAATATATAGAACTACTGACTCCTGAGCTTCCCCACCTAGATATTCAATCAACACCACAAACTCAACATATCCAAATCTGAACTCAACTCTAACCTTCCTTAGTTCTACCCACTTGTATTTCCTATTTTCATTTCCCCACCCAGACCCTATTACTCGAATTAGAAATCCGGTCATCAAGTGACATCTTCTCCCTCTATCTATATTAGGTAAAACTTCACCTCCCAAATATCTCCTGAATTCATCTCTTCCTCTCTATCTTCATTGCTTCTGCCTTAATTCAATCTTCAACATATCTCATTCAGAGTAACTAATGAACTGGATATTGTCGGGAGCGTTCTTATCAAGGCTCTCATACCTGAGATCTAGGCAACTTCGCCTTGTGACAGAATCTGTCTTGCCCTGTGCTATCTGACAGGATAAACAACATAAGGTCAGTTGCCCTGACATGCCCTGACTTGCCCTGGGCCCCTTGAGCCATTTGCTTAAACTAATCTGACCTTGCAGCCCCTTCCTCTCCCGGGACCCTTCTGCATTTTGGGGTCATATAAGGAAATGGAATGTTCTGCGGTTCGATATCCAAGGCAACCGTGATTATGCAAATCCTCCCCTTTATATACTCTACCCCTACCTACAATAAACGAGGCTTGATCAGAACTTTGTCTTGCCTCCACTCTTTGCGTCTCCTGTCCCCCATTCTCTTGCAGATTGTCTCCTCGAGTCTCACGTCTGGCCGGAGCTCCCGTTAGTCGTCCCGTGGGAAGGGACAGGATATATTGTCTCTTCTCTTATCATTTCGTCTTCTACAATGCCAATTATTACCTTTCTAAAACACAGATCTAATAAGGACATTGTCTTGGGTAAAACAGTTGTCTCATTACTCTAATGGTTCCTCATTACTTATGAAATGAGGATTCTAGTTTTCAGCAGGGCTTAAAAAGTCAGGTTTCATTTTTCATCTATATGTGCACCCAACACTCCAATCACCTCGTTTTTCTCACCTTTCTCCAAACACACCATGTTCTCTCTTATCTCTGTATCTTTGGATATGGTGTTTCTTCCAGGAAAGCCCTTTACTCTTTGGATCATCAGTGTAAATCCTTCATCTTTCAAATCTCAGCTTCAATGTTACATCATATATAAAATCTTCACTTTAAGGCCATGTTAATTACTTTTCTCTATTCATGTCATCTTCTTACTTTTTAAAATAGTATGTACCATGTTATTTTATAACTAACAATTTTCACACCACCACTGTGAGTTCCTCAAGCATAAAAAACATGACCTTCTCCATTTTTGTATCTCAGCTATACCTGGAACATAAAAATACAATGAATATATATATATCAAACTACTAAATCAATGAATTAAAATTAGTATTTTTTAAGGTCACACAAATTTTATACTTGAGACTTTCACTGATCTATACCCAAATAATTACTTTTCTTATGTAGATAATGTTTATTGTGCCATTACAGAGAATATTATATCCACTAAAGGATTTAGAGAATACTCAATTCAGTACTGTCAATTTTCGGAAGGAAAGGAAAGAAATGATTTGTTGATCCATACACTTTCACATATATATTACATTTAGTTTTTATGTCAAACATATACCTCAGGTGTTGTTAACTTTTTAATTAAGAAAACGCACTTCAGATAGGTTCTTTAACTTCTTCCTCTGTCATGCAGTAAACTGGGCTTTTAACCCTGGCTTGTTTATTGTTCTTTCTAGGATATCCTAATATCTTTTACTTGTTTTTTTCTTCTCATTTATTACTAAGATACATTAAAGACCTTTGTTACTAAAATTTAATTTTCTAATCCACTCTGATCTCATTTCTAATGTATTAGAGGTAAAAATCTGAGTAAGGATATAATATATGCAAAGAAATCAGCCATAGAGTAAATCACAAGAGACAGAATAATAGAAAGGAGAGGTCACAGGCCTTGAAATCAAGTATGCATGAAATCAATTTCTGATTCTACATTTGATTTGGAGTATCATGCTGACCAAATTTCTAAAAATCAGAAGACTACAAATTGCAATTACTTTTATAGGCACCTCATATCTCCTATAGTGGTTACATAAACTCTAGTTTCCTCATTCCCTCTTAAAGTCTTAATACATATAGCCTCAAGATGTATCCTATTTTATTAACCCAATAAGATAGTTTAACACATATTTTCTCATTATATGTTGTTGGGAGCCATTCTTGCTGAATGCCCTGCAGACAGGTTTAAAGTTGCCTGCAAGCTAGAAGTTTGCAGGGCAGGTGGGCTCCTTACTAAAGGAGGAAGATTGGCTTAATGGATAAGCTCATTACTGAAGGAGGAAGTTTGGCTTAATGGAAAGAGTTGAATGCTCCTTGCCCCAAGGAATAAGAGACAGAAAACAGGAACAAGGATGTTTTGAGAGAACTTATGTAAAGGTCAGCAATTGTTTTCATATCTGTGGGTGTTGCTTCTCATGCACATCCTAGGGTATGAATATGCTCTGCTTAATAAACTCGGGGCGCAGTATTTACTGTTAGCCCTCTCGACTCTATCTTTTGTCTCCCTCTCTTTTTTTTCTTAATCCTCAGTCTCCCTCTCGGGAACTGTTTGCTCTTAGCTGGCTGGCTCTGGCAAGATGTATTTTCAGATTGATCATCTCTATGTAGGGCTGCTTTTTTAAAAAAATAATAATAATCAAAAAGAACCAAGCTTTTTAGAAGAAGTATGAACTTTATTGAGATCATTTATAACAGAAGAGAGAAGAAGCAAAACAAACTATTCTTGTTGGATCATTAGATAAAACATAGAAGGGCTAGATTTCAACAAGCTTAGGTTATTAAAAAAAATTATAGTACTTTGTGAAAAGAGATGAGAGAGAAATAAGGTGGGTGGGTGAGTGGATGAATGAATGGATAGATGGATATAACATCAAATAACTTAAGGCATAACTAAATAATTCTGCTCAAGAAAAGGTAACTTCTCTATGTGAGACTTGCTCAGAAAAGTAAGTCACAGGGAATGTGACTTTCCATCCACAAAGATTCACAGAAAAGAGAATTAATTGGTCCATAACTTAGAAATGACCAGAACCAGTAATATGCTCAAAAAGTCTGTAAAAAACAAAAAACAAAAAACAAAAAACAAACCAAAACCCAGTCTTTTTTATGACAGCTTGATTGAAGACTTTAATAATTCTGACTAACAATGGAGCCACTAAAAATGTACAGAATTTCCCAGCTATGTATTACACTTTAAAATAATTGCCTTGTCATCTTTATCACATAAAATATAGTCACATTTCGTGTTACACGCTTATGCAAGGTTAACATCTTTACATAGCAAGCTGTCAACCAAATGGAGAAATGATGAGCATGCATGAATATCAAAGTTTAGCCACTAGGAGAAAAAGGTTTTTTTGCAGATCTGATCAGAGAGTCAAACAGAGAACTATACCTCCATATGCTTCTCATTGCACACTGATGGAAGGAACCAACTGGCATATAAAAGATATTTTGCTTTATTTTTATATTTTTGTGTTTTTCTCATTTTTCTTTTTACATCTTACTCTTCTCATCTTTTTCCTATCTCTTCTATCATTTTTCTCTCTCTTTTTTCTCTTTCCTCTTAAAAAATATTTTCACTAGCAATTTTCCTTAATTACCTGTAAATTTCTGCCGTTAGAAGGGGCAACCCTGTATCCATGTGATGTCACAGATTCAAAAAACTATAAACTTGCCCCCTCCCCTCCAAAAATAGCTGACAAGTTCTGATCCAAAAAATGGTGGAGAGTGAATCTTTCTCTGGGAAAAGCATTCAGATTTTCCTCAGATCACCACCACGTGTGATGACTTTCAATCAATGAAAACAATATCTTGTTACATTGGTGGTTGACTACGTAAAGAATTAGAATTTCCAAGTACATTATGAGAAGCACCCTTGGATTGAGTTTTTCCCTCTTTAAAATAATGAGTAATGAACACCCATTCCTTTTCATTAGTTGAATGGAAATTTTTATGGCTAAAGATGTTCAAGGAAATGTAAGCAACCATTAAAGCAATATTATAGATCTTATTATAGAGAGTGTGATAATGTACACCTTAAGGCTCTTCCAAGTCTGGGCCTGAATTGCTTCATGTAATCTACATTACAATGGAAATAGAGAAGGCAATGTAATGCCCACTTAAATTGAAACAGAAAGAGAATGTCTGTCTATTGATTTATGGGCCTACATGCAGTTACTACAGATGCCTTGCTCTTTCTATTGCAAAAGAATATTACCTTCATGCAATATATTCTAATTACTTCAGAAAATATAAAAGAATAATGGCAAAGAAAACATGAACCAGAAGTGCAAATAGTAATCAAAGCTTTTCAGTCCAGTAGAGCCAAAGAATTTTACTGCATGACCTAGTGATCATTTAACCCAGTCAAGAGGAAAACTGTTGGGCTGAAACAAATGAAAGAGATTGAGAAATCCTCTGGTGAAATTGATGACATTTCACCCTATCCAAAGATTAATTCAGTGAATGGTGTAACTGAAAGGATGTGACTTTAAGACATGCTTTGCAAATACTGAAACTCAATATTTTGCAAAAAGATTAGTGTTAATAGCATGAGGGTAAGACCTGCTTCTGATTAACAGGGGGAAAAAAAGCTCTTCTGGGAGTTCCTCTTGATTAGATAGGTCATTCCATGCAAAATGTCACAATGGCAATCAGAAAAGGCATCCTTGAAATGCGCATGAAGGATTTTTAAAGAAATTGTTTACCAATAGAGCCTAGGAAACAATACAATTTAGTCCTTGTTTAAAAAGGATTAGCCAGAGGAAATGATGGTGTGTCTTTGAGGGGGTTCCAGAAAATTGAACAAAAATGAGAAACAGACTCTGTTGCCACCTCATTCCATTTCTACCACCTCAATGGCTACTCTTCTTTCCTATTCCTCACAGCATGAACAAGCTGGAACCCACAACAGAGGAAGAAAGATCCCGTGAAATCATAAGTTAGATCATGTCTCTCCTCCACTCAAAAAACATCTCCATACCACGCAGAGTAAAGTTAAAATGCTTACATTGTTCTGTACCCTATCCTCTACCTCTCTGAGCTCATCTTTTCTGTTCCTCTTGCTCGCATAACTCAGCCTTATTGGCCTATTCACTCTTCATTGAGCATTCCAGTTCTCCTGGAGTTTTTGATTCTGCTGTTCCCACTATCTGAAATGTTCTTTGTATAACCACAGAATGAAAAAAAAAACTTCACCTCACCTCTGCTGGATCTTTGCTGAAATTTTACCTCCTTAGGTCTTGAATGGCCTCATACCTTTTAAAAGAATTCTCACCTCCCCAGTCACTCTTTGCATGTCCCATCTCTCTTTTTTATTCTTCTGAATTATAATTCCCATCTAACATACTATACATTTTACTTATTTGCTTACTGTCTGTCTCTTTCATTCTAAAATGTAAGCTCTGTGAGGGCAACGACTTTTGTCCTATGTACCTAGAACAATGTCAGGCATTCAAATATTTGTTGAATAAATTGAATATCTGAACAAATAAATATTTATTTAGAAAGTATTCTGCTGGCTCTTACTCTTATCATCCATCACAGTCACACATCTTTTTACTTTTATATTTTTTACAAAAATGGAAAAAAAAACAAGAGCATTCTTATTGGTCTATCTCCAGTCTTACCACTCTTCAACTAATTTTCCACCCAGCAGCCACAGTGCTCTGTCTAAAACTAAAACCTGCTGAAGCCACATCTAAGGAACTTCATGATTTTGAAGATAAAATACATCTTTTTAACCTGACTTATAAGACCTCTCATTGTCTAGTTCCTGCATATCTTTCCAGCCTCATAATCAGTTAATCACTTTTCTGATAGGGAAGAACTAAGGCATTAAAGAGATTTTGAATCATGAATTATTCCTTTGGTCAATGCCTGCTGATGCTGAATCAGGGTGACTTGGCCACTGTTAGAGTTGGCCACCTGTCATTTTTATGTATGAGATGACCCTTAAGACATCATTCATCACTCACAGAATGCCTGCACTTTTTAAGATTATAGTGTAGTTGCTTTATCTACTCCTTTCATCTTGAATTAAATGTTATAGAAAACTCCAGGATAAAAAAATATAGTTTTGAAGTGAAACTGTTCTACCTGAGATAATGGGGCTTTGATGGTATTAGGGTTCAGCTCTAAGCACTCAGCTCCCGAGTACCTGGAATGGCCCTTGTGGCCCCTCTGAACAACTGCTGCTGGTGAGGCTTCAACACAGAATAATGTCAGATACCTCACAATGCACCAACACAGAAGAAGAAAGTCTTTCAAAACAGCCACATCAATTGATTATTCACACAAATGGCCTAAGTACCTGAAATGCACTTTGCTGTCATCTCCTCCTCTATTTAGTGTGTGACAAATAGCAACATCTCCAAATGGCAGAAAAACAACAAAGTGAGAAATATGTCAGCCTCTGCATCGTGCAGGAGATAGAACATTATGCAGGTTTTCACCTGATGACTGGTTCCCAGAGGAGTAATTAGGATTTGGTGTACTTCTTATTGGCGCTACCTCAGCTTCTCTGCCAGAGGATTCTGAGAAAAGGTTTGTTGTTTCAGTTTCAAAATTATATTTTAGACCGACTCTTCAGAGTGCATGTAGGGACAAATGGTAAGAATCTTTAGTAAGTGGTGTTTGTATTCACATCCTGTCTCTGTGCCTCAGGTTCATGACAGATTTATTTTTCAGAAGTCTAATAAAAATTGATATTAAAAAATGAAAGTTGAGTTTTTAACTGCCAGAAGATATGATTTTTATTTTCAGAGTCTAGGGCAGTTCTTTATCATGCCATTTGTGAATAGGTAAGATTATTTTCAAATTGAGAAATAAAATCCTATCCAATTTTGAAGACCCAATTTGAGCCAAACAAAATCAACCTGAAGTATTAGTCTACTTTGAAGAAGGGCTATTGCCAATGCAAATTTAATAGTCTCTGACTGGCAATGAAACACATATACAAATCAATTAATGACTGTTTTTAACATTTTCACAGTGCTCTTTCCATCTCCACTTTCTTACAACAAAAACCAGCCTTCCAGAGGATCATGGGGCTAAGGGGGCCCATTGAAACAAATTGGTTAGGCATTTTTATCTGCAATTTATCATGACTTAGGAAGAAATAAGAAAAAGGGACAGTTATTCCTAGAATACTATATACATACCATACATTTCACAATGCACATGAACATAGACTTTCAAACACATACTACACACATACATACACAGTACATATACATTCACTACACACTTTTACATACCACCTCAAATGCTAATACACAATCCAAGTGCAAATATGCACATATGCACATCAGAAATATATATAAATAGCACATATATGCATACTTGGAACACACATAGACAGACCTCCACATTTACCAGAGGTGGAATAATCCCCAGACTCTCTGCCCTCTACCCTACAAGGACATTATACATGTTCTGAAAGCCTTTTCTTGTTACCCTACAAAATTTTAACCTTACCTCCTAAAGGTCAGACTAATAATATTAGTCTATTCCTAAAAAAAATGGACTAAGTCTAGTACAGAAACATGCAGTTTCAGAGTGATATGAGAAAAGGACCCAAAGCCATTTTGATTATGGAATTTAAAGTCTATTCTGAAGGAGAGAGAACTTTGTAAACAGGTTAAGTTCCTGAGTTGCCCCCATAAAAACACACCTCCCAAGACTGTTCTGAAATGTGGATGAAACACAAGACAAGACTTTTTCCTGGTAGTATATGCAAGAGTAAGACAAAGAAAAATCCGAGAGAAAAATTAACATAAAGAGAGGAAAGAAGAAAGGAAAGAATGAAGGAAGGAAGAAGGAAGGAAGGAAGGAAGGAAGGAAGGAAGGAAGGAAGGAAGGAAGGAAGGAAAGAAGGAAGCATGGAACGAGAAAGATAATTCATTTCATCCCAAAGGAATTGCGAGAGAAACACAAGACCCTGCATATCTATATGGCACATCTAAAGGATACTGGAAAAGGAAATGATGGGTTCAGGAAGCCAGGATGTAAACAAGGCCAGATACCCTGATAACACTGTGGAAAAAGTCCTTTCTTTCTCTTGTACTCTTTATCCCATGCTTTTTATCCAGCCCAGAGTGACAAAGCCTCAAAAAATTAGGCTTCTTAAAGAAGGAACTGAGAAGCCATTTTCTAGATACAGAAGAAAAGTAAAGTGCTGCCAGAAGTCATAATCCTTCTCTTCTATCCAAGACAAAAGTTTCCACTTCTTCCACAGGCCTCAGAAGTACAGGCCTGGTAAGAGCCTTGGAAAAAGGGGAAGAGGGTAGTGCAAAGATTGTCAAGAAGTCCAGAAAAGGAGCTGCACGATAAGGGCCCCAGGAGCACTACCTTATCTGTGGGATTCTGGGTTTTGAGTGTCTTTTCCAGCTCTGCAGATTACCTGACCTTTAGCGCTTTCACATCATAGAAGAATACTTGTTTTCAATTCCAAAATAGCCAGTGTTTTTTTCATGTCCATTTTCCATATTCTCATGTAAATAAGGTGAGATTGTAATGATAGTTCCATGTTTATGAATTTAAAAAGGAGGCTGTGTTTTTCAAGGAGCTAAGGAAAAAGACACCATAGGGAAAACAATATTTACAAATGATTAAAATGCACGCGCGCGCACACACACACACACACACACACACACACACACACACACACACACACAATCAGGGATGTAGAGAGCAGACTCAGCTCTGTGGTCATGGAGCAATGTCAGTGAACAAGAGAACTGAAAGCCAGGAAGGCAAACTCACCTTTGAAACTGATAGAGTCATTGTTTGGCTTCCCTTTATTCTTTGTTTTGATCTAAGGCTGTCTCTCCTATCACTTTCTCCCTTGACACAGTCTCTCATTGTCAGCATAGAAACTGAAAAAAATTGTTTATTCCATGTAAGAGCAATAGCTTCCCTCCTTTTGTCTTTTTCAGGAAATTAATAGCTCACATTCCATTAACTGGAATGTTTTGTCTTATCTAATTTCTATAAGTAAAAAAGAAATTTCAAGGCCATAAATTAGAATTATTCTGTCTAATTCGTCCTAAATGAATTGTGTTCTCATTGTAACTTTTATTTCTAGACCTTACTAAAGATTATATTCAGACTCACCTACTGGACCACAATTGTCCTCTCTTTGGAGATGAAGTCTTTAGAAACATAATGAAATGTGACAGTCTTTTGAATTGGGCTCTAGAAGCAGTCCCTTTTATCACCAAGCATATTCCTTGACGTTTTAGAAGCCAGTCTCTACATTGTTTTAATATTTATTTTATAGAAAGACCTGAGAAACTCTGGATTTTCTAAACAGATAATACTTTCTCATTGTTCAAGAACAGATTTACAGAGTTTGTTGCTTTTTCTAATATTTATTTAAAATGTGAAGTCTAAAAATAACATCTAATCATCAGATGAAAGCTTCAATTTATCCCTTTACTAAACAAGTACCAAGGGTGAGGATGAATACTAATGAGGTGGGCTAATGTAAAATTTTTACTACATGCAACTCAGCTTGAAGAGAAATTCATAAAGCTAAAAGCTGGATGACATTCTTTCAGTTTGTCATCCAGCTTTTTAAATTGACATTCCCTAATTAAGTTTTTGATGACTGGCATCTCTTCTGATTGCCTTTGGTGAAATAGTTTACCATCTAATCCAATTTCTTATTTTAAAAATAAGTCATATCTCAAGTGAAATGATTTCCCCAGCCACATAGGTAGTAGATAGCCAAGACCATGTTATGTCATTTGAATTCCACTTTAATGCCCTTGTCACCAACTTGTTTGGTCATCTCAATATGTATAATCATGAACTGTGTTCTAACACGATTCCACTGTTTTGAAACTGAGAGAAGTCTTAAAATTTAATATAAAGGCTCAGTTATTTCACAGCATTTAACAGTATTCTAAAAATACATATATTGTTATAGCTTATAATACACACAGATTTATCTTCTCTGACCATAATGTGATAAAAACCAAACTCAGAAGAGTTCATATAGGAGTAATAGAAAGAAAATGAAATGTACCAGGTCCTCTGGATTCTAGTTCTCATTGTCAACAATAATTTTGTGACTTTTGTAAGTCCTTAGTTTTGGCAATTAAAATTAGGCAAGTCTAAAAGATATGTGCTTCAGTTGAGATTCTCAGATGAATAGTTGGACTAGGTAACAAATGACTGAGATCCCTTTCAACACTGAGATTCTTTCATTTCCTGATCTGTTTATCATGAAATTAGTTTAATACACTCCTCTTACTGACCTTTTCATGAAGCTTCACTTCCAGCACAGATGGCCACAGTAGAGTCTATCCACAAAGCAGCTGTGATACGGAATAAAAACAACCCACAATTTCAAGTAAGCTGTTTTAGCAAAGACTGTTAGCCATCCACCAATACCTATTGCTTCTTCTTTCTGATATTAAACTCCCCCACCAGATTTTCACCGGGTTCAAGGCCTTCCAACTATACATGACAATCCCTGGCCTCCCTTGCAACGAGGCTCTGTGACTAAGTCTTAATTAATGACATGTGAGTCAGAAGTGGTATATATAATTTCTAGGTTTTATCCTTAACTAGGAGGGATGTACCTCTCACTTCTTCTTTTCCCCTTTCTACTGTCTGGATAGTTGCTATAACCAACCATTTTTGTTGGACACAGAAATGGAAACCTTTGTGTTAAATATAACAGAATTAATATACTAGCCTAGCATTGCCTACTTCTAGACATGCACAGAAGTAAAAAAGAAACTCACAGTATTGTATCTTAACTGTATTGTATCTTTGTTTTAACAGCATAGATGGTTCACCTAATAGTATAGCCATCAGTGAATTCAGCCTTGGATTCTATTCAGTAGTGACCTAGCCCATACATTAAGTTTCCGTTTTCAAAAAAAAAAATGGTTTTAATTATAAACTAAGACATCTCAAGTTTCATAGTTCATAAGAATCCCTGCTGATTACTAAAACCAATGATGTTGTTAATCCAACATATCCTATAAGATAATAGTAGGAGGAATCCTTATCCTTAACATATTGTAGTCAATTTTTTACAATTTCAACTTCAGTAAATAGGCTTACACTACAGAAACATAGTATAAACTATGAACATGGTATAAAATATAAACATTAAGGCCAACAATAACAAAATAATCAGTATTGGGTTGTAATAGTCACCAGATTGTCTTTAAAAAAGTGTTTCTTCAAATAAAATATCTTAGTAAATCCTAAAACCTCTTGGAAGACCAGAGGTCGTTAACCTTTCTGCCAGTATACTAGCAAAATTATTCATAATATTCTCACTGTATGAGTTAGTTTATTGCCACATCTCTCCTCCAACTTGAGCTAATTCTTATAGCATTATTTGAGTATGTAAAACCAGAACCTAATATTTAACCAGCATCTAACTTGAGAATAAAGACTAAACCACAACTTGGTCATGGTAATTGTGCTAGTTACTACAGACTATTGTACTCAACAACCATTCCAACTTTCTTCTAGCATGCCTTCTTGTAGAATAAAGGCTGGAAAGCTAAAATCCACATTTTGCAGAGGGTTCTGCATGGGACCCAGGTTCTTCTAAGCCCACTCACATTCTGTAAGCTACCTGGTACTTTACATGACATCTCTTTCTGTTTAGCTAACCTCAAATTTATTTCTGCAACTAAGAATCCTGACTGCTACAGTGATATTTAACTCCCTGTCTCTTTAAGGATTGAAGACATGAGGATATTAATAAAACATATTTTTTATGGCTATCTTCTTATCATTGGCACTTTTAACATTAATTATTTTGTTAAGGGAGAGAGAAGAAAGCCAGGAGGCTAGGTCTTGAGAGTTGTGAGAGCTAATCAAAAGTGTTAAACAGCTACCTTCATACTGCAGGCTGACTCAGAAGCCATCTGCAAAGACACGTACTCATTTTCACATGGTGGTCTCAATATGGCCAATGTCTGGAGATACATAGTGTAACTAAGCTTTGGATGGGTATTTGATAATGTATCGTACTTCTAGAGGCTAAAGGAGCGAGCAACAGGAACTACAGTCACAAGAAACTGTTGATAGAGGAGTTGTTATCCTGCTTCACGTAGGTTTGTAGTTTTAAAAGTGCAGTTCTCAACCACTGGCATCGGCATCTCCTGGAAATTTTTGCATGCATACTCACATGCCATACCTACTAAATCAGAACTCAGGGTTGGACTCCAGAATCTGTTTTATCAAAGCCCCTAAATGATTCAGATGCATGCTTAATTCTGAGGACCACTGGTATAGGTTGTCTGACCCCAGTGGAGGTTAAATAGAGTTTAAGAAAAATAGTATTAGGGTAACAAGGGAAAAGACGATTGAAGAAATGTCTTTAATTTAATAGAAATAGAATATAAATGTCTTTCATTTGTTAGAAATAAAATATAAAGGCAAATCTTTTCTCATATAAAATGGAAAAGGCATTAGTAGAAAGAGCATTGTGCTGTGAATCTAAATCTTTGGCTTTGACTTTTGAATTTTTAACTAATAATTAAGTAACTTTGAAATAATCACTTAATTTTTCTAGGATGCCATTTCCTCATTTTGTAAACTGAAGAAATGGAATGAGATATTCTCTAATACCTACAATTCTGTTTTCTAACAGTTCTGGACAAAATTAATGCTATTATTCTTAGGATTATTTTGCTTCCTTAATATCATGGCCTTTCTGATATAAATCTGATACTAAAAATTTTCCAACATTCAATTTTTCAATTTAGAAATAGTAACTGGAGAAAATTACCAAAGAATACATTTCATTCTCTACCTTAAGTCAATGGTCCAGGACTATACTCCAGTTTAATTCAGGGCAGGTAAAATCCACTAGATATCTATTTAACCAATTTAACATTTAAAATGTTGGAAATTTAACAATGTACTAGAAATATGTCCAAATGAGTTATATGTGTCTTTTATATTATTGATGATTTTGATCACATATGAAACTTGAATGTTAAGAACTAAATTTTCACACTTTAGTATACTGTGTCTGTGTGTGTGTGTGTGTGTGTGTGTGTGTGTGTGTGTGTGTGTTAAATGCTTTAATCTGCTTTCAAAATTTAAGAATTATGACTCACTGGCATTCAGCTAAAACTCAAGCAGGTAGTAATTACACTGGGAAAAACCAAAATATTACATGTTAACAATCTAGGAACATTGTGATATTGACAGGAGATTGTGCCCACTCTGTGAACTCAGGAACTACAGAGAAAAAAAAAAGTCGTCTATGTAATTGATGTTTGTATGATGGAGAAAAGAAGGGCTTGGTCTACCTATGAAGCAGTAAGGATGAAGAGCTAATTGATTAATACATTTGCTGAAGATGGATATGTAAACACAATTCAAAGCTATAAAATAATAAATTAATAAATAATGCCAGAGGAAGTTACAGCAAAAATGTGACCCTTAAGACTGAGACTGTATCTTTCTTCCCACCACCTATCTTGGCAGATAGTAGGTACTTAGTAAGTATTTGAGATTAAATGAATGAATAAAGAACAAGAATGAGAATATTGAAATTCTTTGTATATAATCACAAAAAAACACACAAATTTTAGCTGTGTATTTCAAACAGGAATAGGTCATTTTACTTTTAATGACCCTAAAATGTAGTATCGTCTTTCAAATTTTTGCATTACCAACAGAGTGGGAATGAAAATTTCATGCAAATCTTATTATGTTCAACTTTGTGAAATGATAGAGATTCAGTGCTATGGGCCTACAAATTCAACTGTTCTAATTTAATATTCTTTTATCTAGGAGACGTCATATACATTTAAAAAACTGACTAGAACTATCTTTTGTAAAGACTGAGTCACAAAGAATTAATCCTAGCATTGGAAGAAATGAAGCCAGTACATCTTATGAAGACCCTCCTCCTTAAAACATGTGACTGACAATATCTACAGGGTTAGTTTCAGAGCATAAATCCTTTAAAAAACAATAAATGAAATACAGTGTTGTTCTAGAGCTATTAAAAGAAAACACAAAAGAGTCTTAAAAATAGAAAGTTTTAAAATTAGTGGTGATGGTTGCACAACTCAATGAATGTACTAAAAACTACTAAACTGTACACTTTAAAAGGTGAACTTTATGGTATATCTATTATAGCTCAACAAATTTTTTAAAAAATAGAAACGAGCTACAAAGAATGGAAATACAAATGCACTCTGTGGACCATTCTAT
This sequence comes from Macroglossus sobrinus, assembly GCA_004027375.1. Taxonomy (NCBI): domain Eukaryota; kingdom Metazoa; phylum Chordata; class Mammalia; order Chiroptera; family Pteropodidae; genus Macroglossus; species Macroglossus sobrinus. Next base: position 34,290 of record PVKZ01002577.1, on the reverse strand, counting down.
AGCTCCAAGACAGAGGAAGAGGAGCACATTCCTGCCAACCCACAGACATCTGCCTGGTTGTGAGCCAACCTTCACAGTATCATCTTTGGAAAAGATTGCATGTCACAGCTCACACCCTTGCCAAGTCATAAAAGTAAATATACATGCAGTATTAATAGCCTCTGGTATTTTCAGCACGATGCTTGAATTCTGGAAGGGGATCCCCTGAACATTCCTAAATTAAAGCATGGTGAGAACTGTCATCTTTGCAAAATGTCGTTTGAGTCTTTGTGGAAAGGATCTTTTTCAAATCCACTTATTCAGTCAAGCTCATATAGCTGGTTCTAGGATGTAGAATAAATGTAGAGAGTTACTATAAACTATGATTATTAATCTGGTAGAAGAAGAGAAAATCAGGAATTTCAGATAGAAGGTTAGATCACTCAAAAAAATATGCATATGAACAGACTCAATTTTACATACAAGATCAAGGGCCCAAGGGCCTCTCAGCTCCTTCCATACACCCCTTTTTAAGAATACTAGGTCTATATTCTGCAGGTCCCCAATGCAATCTTAGTCTGAGTGTTTTACTAAAATTTAACATTAAAAACTAAATACTATAATCTCAGAAAGGCTCTAAATAGACTATTACTTTTCTTTACATTAATGTCTTAAATTTCTTGACTAGACTCTCTACAGTGGCTTCTATTGGAATGCAAATGACACTGGACAATGGGAGCAAGAAACTCAGACTGAAACCATAATTACTTTGTTTTAATTGCCTTTGGCTTCTGTTTTTCTTTTTTTTAATTTTCCACTTGTCATTACATATAACATTATTCAATTCCCAGTGTTTCTTTGACATTGAATAGATATTTCTTATATACCTAGACAGACATACATACTTTAAAATTTGTTTTGAAGTCTTATTTTTAACAATAGTTATTTCCATTAATTATCATCAACAATTATAATTGTAGCAAAAGACTTCTGAAGAAAATAAGAACTTAGTCATTTCCCACACATATTACTTGGCCCTGACCATACTGAGTAAGAGTCTCAAGACAAGGTTTTTAATATATTTTAAAAGCATTTCTTTTATAAAAAAAGGAGATGGAATCAAAGATGGCAAGAATTTATTAAGCATCTTTTATATTCTCAGCCCTCTGTTTAAATGCTAACAAAAAGACAAAGGAAAAATAGATTCTTCCTTCAAAAGACTCACTATCAGCAAAGAGAAGAATGGCACATATAAGGCAATGAGAAAATGGAAGAACGATTGGTTCTAAGTATTCACCTTCAAAGCAGGACTACATTTGAATAACAAGAAAACAAACAGGACTGCAAAACTAATACATGATTTCAACATAGACAATGAAGACAATGAAATTGTTAAAGATTGTGCTTACCTTGGTTCAGTCATTAACTGAAATGGAGACTGCAGCCAAGAAATCAAGAAAAGACTGAGACTCAGAATGGCAGCAGTGGGAAAATTAGGAAAGATCACAAAGAGCTAAGATGTATCATTAGAGACCAAGGCTAAGGTCATTCACACCTTTGTAATTCTAATTACTATGTATGGATGTAAAAGTTGGAAAATGAAGAAGTTTTAAAAAAAATTGATTCATTTGAAATATGATGTCAGAGGAGAGAAGAGAGCTCAACAAGTACCCTGAACTGCCAGAAAGATGAACAGGTGGGTCCTAGAGAAAATTAAGCCTAAAACTGGAAGCAAAAATGACAAAACTAAAGTTGTCCTACTTTGGGGACTTGAGAAGGCAGTGTTCTTTGGAAAAAAAATAATTCTGGGAAAAAGAAAAGACAGCAGGAAATGAGAAAGGCCAAATGTGAGATGGAGCCACTCCGTAAAAGAAGCCTAAGTCTACTAGGCTTCTAAGGAGCTAAGCAGGACTGTAAAGAACAGGGCATTTTGGACATCACTCATTCACAGGGTCTCCAGGAGTTGGAGCTGACTCAACTGCATGTAATACACATGTTAACATTCATAAACCATAAAAGAAAAAAATGTTTCAAATAAAGAGAAAAGCTTTCTATATTCTACCATCTGACTTGTCTATAATAAAAACTGAGGACTTTATGAATGCTGCACTGAAATAACAAAATTCTGGGGTGGTGTTGGGGGTGGTGGTAACATGTCAACAGTCACAAATAAGAACTTATTTCCTAGCACTCTGCCTAACTTCATGCTATGCAATAGTACCTTAGAAATTAAGAAGTCATGTCCTTTCCACATAAATGGGCTTACGATCCAAGTTTATATTTCCCAACTGATGAGAAAGAAAAGGTTGCTTTTTTTTCTACTTGAAGTTCCAACAGAAAGTGTCAAAGGAGAAATCTGTTCTTGCAAGAGTCTCAACCAGAAACAGAAACATTCCCATCAAAAATATAGCAAATAGGACTGTTCTCCTGAGATTTCTAACCTAATTAGTAAGATGAAAGCATCTTTCAGATATTCCTTTGCTTGTGTGTTTGGAGATGATTAAAAAGAAAAAAAAGCACTGACTGTATTTCTCCTTTGCTATCTATGGAACACAGGCTGTGTCACTTGAGGTAAAAGCGGCTTACAAAAAAAATAATAATAATAATTTGCAGGTCATTTAGAAAGAGAGCTAGAATGAAATAAAAGAACCCAGACCGATTCTCAGAGATTCCCAACCAATTCTCATGTAAGTTATATTAACATCTAATGGTTTTTATTCCTAAACAAAGTAGGTAGTTATAAGAATGAATGAAGTTAGTTCAATCAAAAAGGATTTTATTGAAGGGTCTTTTTGTGTGATAACAGCCCAGTCCTGGAACACAGTCAATCAAAGATGTTACATTAAGGAGTGGCACCTTGAATCCCTTGCCAGACCTGCATTATGCATTAGCATAGTAGGCATTACACAGTCACAGTGATGTCAGTATGTGTGTGTGTGTGTGTGTGTGTGTGTGTGTGTGTGTGTGTGTGTGTGTGTGTTTTACTATACTGCATAGAACATGCACATAGAAAAGTACTTAAACTATACATATACTCTTTGATAATTATTTAAACAAATACATCAATCCAAATCAAGAAATAGAATATCATCAGCACCCCAGAAATCCCTTTGTTGCACCTCCCTTGGAGAAAACCACCATCTTTACTTTTGTTCATCATTCTCTTGCTTTTTTTTATAGTGCTACTACTTATTATGTGTTCCTAAACAATAGTTTGGTTTTGTCTGTTTTTAATTTTACAAATACAAAATCATAATGTAGGCATTTTTTATGCCATGGTTTCTTTATTAATCTCACAATCATGACAATTTTCATGGTGCTGACTTTAACTCTCACTTGTTCATTTACATTATTGTTTACTTTCCCAATTTATTTTTCCATTATCTTGGGGCTGAATTTCTTTATGCAAGGATTTCTTTAGGGTATATTCCTGGAATTGCTAGGTCATATGATATATATATTCAGCATTCTTCAAGCTTTCTTTCAGTGATTTTACATCATAATTTTAGCAAATCTGGTCAGTGTGCCATTGTCATTTCGATTTTTATTTTTATAATTGCTAATGAAGTTGTGCAGCTTTTTTTATGTCTGGCCATTTTCCAGTCAATCTGGAATGATTTCACTGTTGTGATTATAAAACTATATATCTGTGTTTCAATATATATGCGTGCTTCAATTCTCATCAGTCATTGAAACAGCCTGCAAAGGAAGGCATGCTTTTTTGTTATATATACTGCTTGACGTTATAAAGAAATGTGTTTTTTTTTTTAAACCCAGCTCATATCTAGTCCTTAATCTAATTGTGGTGAAGTTCTACAGGATAAAAGATGAAACTTGAACTCTTTCTGCTGCAAAAATAAGGCTATTAAGTACAGAAACTGAGAACTTAAGATCCATCAATGCAGAGCATTATAATAGTAGCTGATTGAATTGGTTTCTATTTTCCGAGTGACATTACAGACTTTGATATATAGGGTAACAGCAGGATTCTCTCTTCTTCTAACTAAAACAGCCATAGAATTTCAAAGTAAGAAAGATGTAATATGCTATTATGTTTTTTATAAAGGTATTCATTAACTATTTACTTCATGTGCCCCAAATGGTCAAAGGCGAGCTATACCCTCACCAACAAAGAATGTTTTCTGAGAGTCTCTATTTTGCAGAAATGCAGTCTGCTCTGCATAATCTTGGTGTGGACAACAGAAAGCCTTCCAGTACCTAGCTTTAATTTTTTAATCCTCTGAAATCATTTGGTTTATTGTCCTAACCTACCTGTTTTTCATTGTCTTTGTATTATAAATTTAAAAGGAAATCTTTTCAGCAGGTGCTAAATTATAAAAGAAATTTTAAACTGCCAATTTTGGTTAATAGATACTGAAACAAAACTTTGTTTTTATTTCTTACTCAAATTTCATGAATATACATTCATTTCCTAGTTATTACTCTTTTATGAAAAAAAATTCTAAGATCTGTTCACATAATATTTCTAAAGTACATAATTACAGAAGATATATATAAATGTAAATGAAAAAATGTGTAATCACACAAACAGCAGAAATACTGTTCAAAGGCTTTATCATCCTGGGGGTTTTGTTTATTTTGTTTATTTTATCCCTCTTCTTTTCAGAGTAAATATAAAACTTATAAGAGAATACTAAATTAAGTATACGAAGGAAAAATAACTCCTGTGAAATGTAATGTAAAAACAGTTCATCTGTTATCTCTCAAATGAAAATAAAACCAATTGTTTAGATGAAGTGAATAAAATAAATTCGGTCAGAATAGTTGCTTCATCTGGTCATCGCCTTAATGTCTTCAGGAAGCAAATTAGAGAAGTAGAATGGCTTCCGGTATGTTAACACATTTACTCGGTTGGAGGTGACAGCACAGGGCAATTTTCCTAAATGGGTAACTGCTCCAAGATTTCTACCAAACATTTTGACAAGGAAAGTTTTACTCAACTTTATATCTCAATATTTTTAAATATTCTTTTTTTATTAAAATGCATTTTATAGTTATATGAGACATTATATTCAATATAACATCCTTAATATCTAGCACAGTGTTAAGTACTTAACTAAATACTCAAATGTTTGTTGATGAATCAATGAAACTTTTTTGTGACTCACAATTCACTTCATTTTGAAAGTTTAATTTAAAAAATATGGTATACTCAGCATTTTTAAATAAAGGCATATAAAATTTCCAATTTAGTCAGTTTATAGCTTTGCAATCAAAATAAGTATAAAAACAGAACAAGAGAATCCCTCATAGTCTTTCTTTCCAACAGCCAGCATGAGCGTCAACAAGCCAATCAGTACATTTAAATTATGAAAATAAAGAAAGACTAAAACCTTGTCTAATTCATTGGAATGCAAAAAAAGAGTTTTTATAATAACAGTAAAGGAAAATTTTCCCCCTTCTTCAGATTCAGCATGATATAATAGAAAAAACATGGACAGTAGCCCCACTCATATTCATTCAACAAATATCTACTAAGAACCTAGTTCAGGCACTGTGTCAGAAATAAACCAAATAGAATAAAAACAAAACAAACAAAATCAGTCCTTGCAAATCTTGCATTTGTTTGGGAGTATTCCATTCACTTCTTTCTTCAAATCTCATTTTTACCACTTAGACTCTGAATAAATTATTTACGGTCCCCAAATCTCAACTTTTGAGCTGTAAAAATTAGAGACTTTTTAAACTAGTTCTAAGTAGGCTACTAGAAGAAGAAAATGTGGCAATGCATATATAGTAACTAACCCATGGTAGACCCTAGTATCGGTTACCTGCTCTCATCTGCTCCCTCTTCTGCAAACAACAAGTTATCTTAAGAAAAGTCAAGGTTTTTTTTTTTATTTTTATGATGTAATTTATTTTTTTGAGATCCTCTAAATCAAAGAACAGTTATCATAATCTACACTTTCGGGATAGAGGAACCAAATTTGTAACACCAGATCTATCACCTGTATGTTCAGATCTCCCCTATGTCCTGTTTACTAAACTGGCCATAATGATTTCTATAAGTGTCACCAGGGAGTAAAATAAAAATGCCCACAGAGTCCTTTAGATGCACAAGAAAAAAGAATAAAGTTTGGGGAAGAAAGATTAAAATATAAAGGGGAAAAAGACACAAAAAAAACAATAATAATTTATCTCAACCTTTTTTATGGTACAAAATAATTGAGTTAATCTAAAAAATCAGTGGAGTCAATATAAAAGTCAAGATTTTATAATTTACCTTTTTTTTTTAATAGACCTGACTCATTTGGTACTACTTTTATTATTTTTATTATTTATTTAACACAAATATTAGTAAAAACAAGTTTATCTCTACAGCTTGACATAATCAAAGAAAAAGTGACACAATGACAAATTGGAAAATATATTTACCAAATGTAGAAAATATTAACATTCATAATATATAAAGAGTTAAAGAAGTAAAAAGTAAGCAACCTAAAAGAAACAAAGAAGACAAAAAATTCAGGCCATTCTGAGAACTATATGTGATCAAAAATATTAAATCTCACTAATAATAATTTAAAACACTAAGGTAACATTTTTTCCTACCAGATTAATAAGTATCCATTTTTGCTAAAAGTGTTTAAAAATATAAATTCTCTTAAATTATATTTGGGAATGTAAATTTATGTAAAATTTATAGAGTGCAAGTTGAAAAAGCCTATAAATATTTAAAATGTGTGTACTTTTGGACAAGCAATTCCATTTCTGAGAATTTATCCTATGGATATACATATGCAAATATGTAGACTATAAATAACTGTTTCTTGTAGCATTTTTTATAACAGTGAGAAGTTGGAAATATTCTACATATTCTTAGGGAAATAGTTTTTAAAAATGTAGATACATGTATATGACATGGAAAAATGCCACAAAATATATTATGAATAAAAAATAAATTATAGAACAAAATGTACATTTTATTCCAATTTGTGCAAAAAAATGAATTATATATGTGTTTATATCTTTGTCATATGTCTAGAAAGAAAGCATGGAAGATATTAACCAATCTATTGATAGTATTTATTGTAAGGAGCAAATGATTATAAGTTTTGGGGGTCAAGAGGATTAAGGGCATGTTCTGGGTTATATTATTTTGTTATAGTATTGTTCTATACATACACACAGGCATGTGTGTGTGTATGTGTGTGTGTGTGTGTGTATACATATGTGTGTGTGTGTGTGTGTGTGTGTGTGTGTGTGTGTGTGTGTGGAGAGAGAGAGAGAAAGAGGCAGATAAATTTTCTACTCCCTGTCACTTAGGATTTCCATTCAAAAATAAATAAATAAAACTCAGGCGGAAAGGAATTGTTTGGATGATGTAAAAATTAAATATTGTTTACTTTTCTCATTTTTCAGTGATTGCCTTGGTCTTATATGAATAATTAGTAAAATCTATGCCCTTTTATTCTTTCCAGGATGGCTAAATTTGCTGAAATGCAGGTTAAAGTTTCTCCCAAGGAAAATATCAATTAATTCAAGTTGACGTGATGTGGGAAAAATTATCTTTAATAGTTTTCTCTACTATTGCAATAGAATCTGTCATTCCCTGGCACTGCACCTCAGGTGAACATAACCATTTGATGAAATGTTTGTTTCATCAAACCATTTTATGTTTGTATGCCTTGTCTTCTCACCTATATTTTTAGTCTGTCCAGAATTAGTTTCTGGGTTCTCTGATCTCTTGCAGTGCCTAGAAGCAGGCAAAGCATTAACCTGGTGAAATCTCAGTTTATGAACATCTAAATAATAGCAAGAGATATATAAATATCATCAAGTCTTTTAAAAAAATCTCAGGCTTCAGTCTTGAAGAACCTGGACTGTTTCTATGAGACTCCTTAACCTGATTTCACAGCTTTAACTTAATTAAAAAATAATAAGATTCTAGATCTAGAATTTAATTCACATGTCAAGAAAAAAATCTTACACATGAATACACAATTATACACTGCTTAATGAATCTTCAGTAGACAAAGCATTTTCTAACAGTAACATGGGTAGGAAGGAAACTGATAATTCAGCCTTCACAATGAGAAGAGTCGTAGTAGCATTTGAGAAAGTAATCATAGTACCGCTTCATGTCTTTGACAGGAGTGAGCCTACTCCCACAGCTCTGTCACTACTGCCCACCCTACCAGCTCTCCACACAACATAAGTATAAACAGACATGCACACACAACCAAAAATTAGAAAATCAGAGCCCAGATCCCAGAAGCTGTCTTTTGTGTCAGTTATCCAGATTAAGATGGAAACATGCACACAAACTCATAAGGTGTCCCACATAAAGATAGAGAAAGAGGGAGAAGAGAAAAGACATACCTAGTGCCTTCTACATTATTGTTGCCTCTTGATGACAAAGTTTAATGCCACAAAGCAGGTCCCTGAAATGAATGTTTTTCATTAGCAAAAGTATTATTTTACATTATTCTCAAATTTCTAAAGGGGGCATGCAAGTACATTAAGTTGAGGTAGACCAGACAGGTAGCATTAGTTAGATAAGCCAGATACATTTTGATTAAATCAAACATTTAAGGAGAGTCTTTGTATCTATAAATAATTGCTCATCCCTCTTTCTCTTGAAATATATACTTCTCAATCTACCTATCACTTGTCTGCTTTTAAAAAAGATACAGGTTTTTAAAATATTGCAATTTTATACTAACTTAATTATAAAAAAATCAACAGCCTAACCTTGATAATAAGTGGTAACATCCTAAATGTCATGGAGAAATTAGAGTGATGGGAACTGTGTCAAATACTATACTTCATGGCCTTTGAAAATGGGGTGAGAGGGCCACTACTCAACTTGAGCCGCTAGGGGCCACATGGATATTACAGTTCCAGCAATAACAAATCTCTCTATTCTTAAAGAAAGGCTAGAAACTTAGATTTATGCCTTAGTGTTAAAGATAAAGTTAATTTTTTCTTTTAACATTCTGCAGGTATACAAAACACATCCAACGATCGCACTTGACCTGTGTACTCCTACTTGGACCTCCATTAAAAATTTTCTCTAAAATAATTTTGGATGTATGTATGTGGTGGGCATGGTGAGCATATCAATGGCATAATATCACATAGAATGAAAAAGTAGAAAAGAAATTTGGTTCTACTAAAATTTGAGTTTACACACATTCTTGCTTCTTTCTATTAATTGAAAAAAATTATAACCTCTAATTAAAAATCAGTTAGATCATTTAGAACTCTTTGAAACTTCCCTCTTAATAAAATCTACTGTGACAAATTTTATTAATTAATATCTGATATCTAACATGGTTTTCATGGTTCTAAACTTCCCAGAACCACCAGAAGAGCATCGCAAAATCACTTCTGTATAGAGAGACTCTAATTCTGCTCTCAGAATTGGTAGAAGGAGTCCTATAATAGTTAATGTTTTGCCAGCTATCTGGGCATCCCTGAATGGGATAGCTGGCAAAACATTATTTCTGGGTGTGTCTGTGAAGGTGTCTATGGGGGAGACTAGCATTTGAATCAGTAGACTAAGTAAAAAAGATTGTCTTCACCAGAGTGGGTGGGCAAAACTGTGAGCCAATTCTTATAATAAATAAATAGGTAAATAGATACTTGATTGATTGAAGGGGGTGGGGCGCAGAGAGACAGAGAAATCCTGTTGGTTCTATTTCTCTGGAGAACCCTAATACAGATTTGAGTGTTTTGATGAGATTAGCATTTGAAACGGTAGACTCAGTAAAGCAGGTGATCCTGCTCAATATGGATGGGCATCATCTAATCCATCTGAAGAGAACGAGAGGAGAAGGAAGGAGGAATTCATTCCTTTTTTCTAGCCTCACTTGACTGAACTGGGACATCACATCTCATCTTCTGCCCTTGGACATTGGTTCTCCTGTTTTGGACATGAACTGAATTACATCACCAGCATTCCTGGGTCTTCTAGTTTGCCTTGCTTCAAAGTAGCTAACAAAATCTCATCTTCCTTAACGTTTCGTTCCAATCATTTTATTTTTTAAATCTTTAATTAATTTCTGGTTTAAAAGGAATATGTTTACAATTCTTCTTTATATGAATATATTTAAGTGAAAACTTATTAATTTTATAAAGAAGGAAAACTTATTCTTTTTTAACTTCAGTTGGTCCAATAGTTACCTAAATTTGACTACAGAATCAAAAACTCTAGCAAGAATAGCATTCTAAATTACTGGCGAACTGTTTTCAAAAAATTCAAAGTATCTCAAATCAATGACCTATAATGAGGCTTAATAACAAAGAATAAAAGAGTTTATTTTTTGATAATTATCCCATGTCTTTAAAGCGGTGAAATGAGAAAGATTTTATAGAACATTATACACACACACACACACAGAGACAAATGAATATAAGGAAACTAAGAAAAGCCTACAAACTTTCTTATTTCAAAGAAGTAGAAGAACAGAGAAAAGAAAGCTAAGAAATGTACTATCCAGAGAGAGCTTTCAACATTCTTATCTTCCAAATTAGTGTTAGCTTTTTGATATTGATGAAATCATCTATTAATTTCCAGCATAGCAAACTCTTAGTTATATGACCTGAAACAGAAAGCTCTAAATGACGTAGATAAAGGGGAATGAACCAGTAGAATACTTTTTAAACTACATATTTGGCTTTGGCAGGAACTCTGTGCTTTCACATAATAGCATTTTATTTCCTTTCATAATCAAGGTTGGATTAGTTGAAATAAAAATTAGTTTTTGTTTTCTGAGCTACTGAAAGTGGGGAGTGGGGAGGGAGAATGGCTTAGACCATTCTTCTGGTTAAAATGATTGCAGCTTAATCCAGGGCAAACCACAAAGAAAAATCCCACACTCAAATAATCTGGAGCTCAGTTTAACCCAAACTCATAGAAGACATCTAACATTCATGACTAAGAGAACCTAACTCAAAAGCAATACCATCACCATCCTTCACTTCTGCCAAGTGAAAACAAACTAAAGAATGACTAAACTCCAAAACAGTGAGTTGCTAATCATCATGGTTTTCATGCTTCTTGTGGAGGAAATGTGATGTCAACCAATACCTGCATATGCTTTTTTAGAAAATTGCTCATCTGTATAAGCTCTTCTTTCCTCATAGTTCTGTGGATATATTCAGCTTTGTACATACATACATTGGCTTCCAAAAAACCTTCTTGCCCCTTTTCTGCTAGTCATTGGAAATTTCTGATATAAAGGACTCTTCTTAAAAAGAAGATTTTTGGAAATTAAATTTCCCTATTTAAGGAAATTCCATCACCTTGTGTTAAATCAGTGGCTAAATTTCATTAACACTTTATTAGAGAATATATTTTTCTATTGGGAAGAACTTTTGAAAGAGTATAATTAAAAGCCTACAAGACTGTACAAATGGCTTTATACCTTGTCACTAGCACAGAGCATCTAACTGCTCACAGACTCCAAGTTTATATGTGCTCAGGCAAGTGTGTTTCAGCTTGTTTATTTGTTTTTCCAGTGGATTAGTCATTGTACTTTGGCCTCTGCCCCTTTCATAATACACCACAGAAAACCTGCCCTCTGTCCTACTTTCCACTGATCAACCTCACTTTATTTCCTGTCCTTGCAAAGTTAGTACAACCGTCTTAACTTCCACCCCGATAATTATCGTTTCCTTCCTTCTAAGCTAGGTTCTTCATTTCTACCTTAACTAAAGAACAATGTAGCACAAATGTTTGAAGTCTTATGTCAGATCCTGGGGACATGAAACAAAATAAGACAAAGTTTTTTCCCTTGAAAAGCTTGAAATCCAGCAGGAAGAAAAATGCAGAATTAACCCAAAACCCCACAGCCAACTGTAATAGAAGGAGAAAAAAAAGAAGCAAAGAGGAAAAAGCAAACTGTCATTATTCTCTCTATGAGGGAAAGAAAACTATTACTTTGAAGTGCTTTTATACTTTGCAAATAAGGCTATTCAAATATATGGTCATACATATGTAGTTGGAGGAGGTTGGTTAGCAAACATATTCATCCTCTGCCACTGACCGATCATATCTAAAATACTTAAAGGAATGAAAACTGATGTTTATTAAGTTGTATACACACAGAACATAATGATAAGCGAGAATTAAAGAAACAATGTCATAGTATTGAGGTTATTGAAGCTAATGACATTTCCCTCCAAAGCATAATATAGCAATAACAGAATAGGCTGGAACCTAGGTCTCACTTAGTTTTACCCTTAGTCCACCTTGAATAAAAACTACACAACTTCTTAGATCTATTGAAAGGCATCACAATAGAGGTAATTATGGGCCTTCAAGCAGATCTCTGGATTTTAAGATTTAACATTCCAGTAGTTCTGGAATGCTTTCAGCTCTATTCATGCACATCGAAATGGTTAGAAGATGACAATTTTAGTTCCTCTATGTGCAACCCAAGCCTGTAGGCTTCTAACCTCTACTATATAGTTTGAGAGCAGATCCAGGCAAGGTCAGTTCCATTCCATTCAACGATTATTTGAGCCCAGGGAATCCTCATTATTTGAACATGCATCATTCCCCATTCCACAATTACATGGTCGCTTAGAGAAGAAAGAAGGCACCATAACACAAAAAATAGTCACAAAGGAGCTGACTGGTCTCTTGTAATGCTCATTACCACTTATCCCACTTTATTTAACCCTAGCTTATATCTCCACCCACCACATCAATACCACCTCTAACTAATGGTGCAAGTGCTGTAGACATTTAATCAAACAATGTAGATGCAATGCAATAGATTGTCAAGCAAAATGGCAAACATTGCAAAAGCTGTAGGATTTCATAAGAATGATGAAAGTGATGTCAGAAAACTTTCTGGATCACACACAAAAAATAAACTGGCAGAGATGGACCTATTAAAAATTAATGAATGGGAAATCAACAAAGATATCAATGTAATAAACATGAAAAAATAACTGTCTAAATAAAAAGTCTTAAAAGAATCCTTTAGAAAAAAAATATACAGGAGCAAGAGAGAGAGATTTCTAATGTTGCTCTCTTACTGTTTTATTATAAAAATTAGACTAAAAAATGATCAATATTTGATTCATCTTTGTTTTCTTAAAGTGATATATAAAATTTATATTTATTTAAATGCAAAATAAGCAAATTAATGTGAGATATGGCTTCACTTTGGAGATACAGACCCAATCATGCTTCTTTCAATTATTTAAAAAAATATTTTAAATGGGTTCATATTCAGGAGCTTTAAAATCTATATTTTCCAATTTTCCTTGGATAATAGAATCCATTAATTGTTCCTGCCATGGTCTTTGCCTCAAAGAATCCTCTAAAATCCACCAGGCTGCATCACCCATCAAGTCATAGGTGAGCATTACAACATCAACCAGTGCAGAGCAATTCATCTGCATACACATACTCATGGTCAATTAACCTTAGTGCTGATTACAGGATTTTGCTCCTTATTCTAACCTATATATTTCCTTTGATTAAAAGTAAGGAAATAGCACACTAAATTCATTTTCCTAGGACTAATGAAAGAATATTTATCAAAAAAAAAAATCTAAATGCCGAATTCTAGGTTATAAATCTCAGGTGGCTAAGGATGCTTAGTTGGAAAGGTGAGGTATAATGCTAGAAAGCACAGGTAGGAATGAAAGGATGCTGCCCCGAATCATAAAACATAAGCTTCCTCCACCCTAAATGCCCTGACCCTCTGACCGTGCAAATTTGCTGGGGCTCTATAAAAGGACTTCTATGAAAAGGACTTCTGTTTCTACCATACATTATAAAGCCCTCAGTGGGAAACAATTTTATACCATCCACTTTCTTGTGAGGAGATAAACTCATACATACAATCAATAAGGAGCCCAGATGTTTTGGAGTCAGGCTGAGCTTTACATTCCACTTTTTCTATTTATAAGTTGTGTGATTTGAACAAGTTTTCTATCTTCTCAAAGCCCCAGATTCAACCTCTATGATACAGAAATAATAAAATCTACCTCATGGAGTTGCCAAAAGACTGCAAATGAAGCAAAGACTCCGAATGCCCCACAATGTAGTCACACTTAAAAAAAAAATAAATTAAAAAATAAACAAGTTAGTTCCCACCACTTCCCCTTGAAAAGAAAGATTATGGGGAAGTATAACCCCTCTGGCACCTGGTGGGAAAGGAGGAACTGAAAGGCGATAAAGGGAGTGTAAGAGGAAATGGAGAGGGTGAAACAGACTGACTTCCCCAGCACCACTCCCACTCTCCCATTTCACCCGACTGGTCCTGATCTCACATGAAAAAGGAGGATAACATATGTGTGTTTCAGACAGAAAGTACAAATTCAGTGCAGCTGACTCAGAAACGAGGCAAAGCTGTCTAGAGGAGATGATAAATAAAATCACTCCGATCTAATTCAGAAGCCTCAGGGTTCAGTCACTTCTAGCTGAGAGGCTCTCCTATTATTGGGAGGAAATTCACTCTGGCCTACATGTGACGATAGCTGATAGTTTTCTAATCTCAGTGTCAAACATAATCTTTTCATGAATGAAGTTTGTTTTGTTGTTTTTTAAGATGGTATGTGAAAGGAGGTCTCTTTCAGCACTTGGAAAAACAGATATTCAACAAAAACTGGTCAATGTTCATGTGACCCTTCATCTTCAAGTTCTGAGCACTTTCATTGACAATCAGACCACAAATATTTATTAAGCTCTGAGAATATTTGCTGTGTCAGGCACTGTGAATGATAGAGATGAGGTGGGGGATATGGATTCCACTCCCAAGGAACTTGGCAACCAGCTCAGGCACATGAGACCAATACTTCTATGAAATAACTGGTCAGTGTATCAAAACAAAAACGTCTATACTCAAGTGATAGTGTGCAAGAATGACTCCTGGTTCAGAATGTTGTCATGAAGCTCAAATACAATGATGCAAATTTCCCTCCCCCTGGGAGAAAATCTAGGGAAAAGCAATGTCAAAGCCAAGGCAGCAGAAGTTACAAGGAAGAGATTATCAACAGCATATATATTGCTGAGAGATTTTGACATAAAAAGAAGTCATGACTGACCTTTTTGAGAACTGTTTCTGAAAGATGATGAAGATCAAAATCAATTAATGTTAAAGAGTTTGAAAAGAAAAGCAAATCAAAGAAGAAAAGCCAACAGGTATAAACTATACTTTTTGAAAGGCTTGAGAGAGAAAAGGAAGACAGAAACCAGAGGGTCTACTGATAGTAGTTTTATTTCTGTTTTACAACATGGAGCTCTGTTTAAAATATATTCTAGAACCCTTCCAGAGTTCTATTCTGAAGCCAGTAAGGCAAACATGCCTTGTGCCACCAAAGAACTGAAAGGTAGGTGGAATCAATTCTTTTTCTTCTTTTAAACAACAAAAAAAATAATAAAAATAAATTAGCTTTCCTAGCATTTTTCAAACAACAAACAAACAAACAATAGCCTTATTTCATCAGAAATAAGGCAAAAATTCTATAAGGAAAAACAAGATAGAGGTTAATTACTTTTATCTGCAAGAAAGTTAAGACTTTTGCCAAGGATCTTGTTAATCTCTTAAAATTAAAGTTAGTTTATACTTTGCTGATAAACATTGACTTATTATATTGGCTTTTTATATTCCTTATATCACTGAATAAATGTTTTAGGAAATATAAGGACATTCATGACAAGCCCTTTGCTCTTCAGAAACTACAACTTTAATAGAGACAACAGAAAATATATAAATAACTTGTATATCAGGACACTGTGACCAATTTAATAAATATATTAAGAGGAGAAAAGAGAAAGAAGTTAATTCTGAACTGAGTAAGCTGAGTTTTCCTGGAGAAAAGATGGATTTAAGTTGGGCTTTGAAGAAAGCATAACAATTTCCAAGGTAGATATGGCAGGCCAAAGAGGGAGTGAGGGGAGGTGCAGTGCCAATGGAATCCAGACAGAAAGAATGAATGAACAAAACCAAGTTTAATGAGGACAAACATAAACACACATAAGAGCCTAAAAAGACAGTCTGAATATCTGCTGAACCAAAATGGACTTCACTAAACTCAAGCCCTCTAGATGGAAGATCCGTACCCGTAGGCCTTTCAATTTAATTTATTATTGTATTACTCATTCCACTGTTTCCTAACTTCAATATTTCAGCTCTAGGGTCTATTTTTTTCCCATGGTACTCATACTGCAGAAAGAGGAAATAACTCATCCAGCAGTGGGGATTTCTTAGTAGGGTTTTGAAGAGAGATGCCGGGGGTGGCTGACTCTGCCAAAATGTTTCCTTTTTCTCTTGCTGTTTGTCAGATATTGCTGTTGAGCAAGCCTGGTGAGTGTCATCAACATGCAATCTCATCTGATTTATCTTCCTTTACTCACTCAAACTCAGCCCTTTGCCTCTTTTTTTTTTTTTTTCTGGCTTATTTAGAGTTTCACAACCTCTTACCTTTAATTGCTGAGTAAGGGCAAATCATTGTGTCTGGCATCAGATATCATAATTTCCAAGAAAAAAGTCTCATAATCACAAAGATGGCTGTGGCTACCTATTATGCCTTAATATTCTGCTTTGCCATTATTTTATTTTACAATTACATTTTTATTTTTCTCACAGATTTAGATTCAACAATAAATTTTTGTAGCTATCTTTTCTTTCAAGTCTCTCTCTTTTGCAATATGGATGACTGAAATAAACATTCCACAGAGCACCTAGTGTCAGTCTCTCCAGAGACCCATAAAAAATATTTTACACTAATAAACCATTAATGCAAGTACAGGCAACACAATATGTGGGTCTAATGAGATCCTAGAATTGACTTTCAATCACACAGATAGAGAAAATTAACTTCACTTGTAGGTCAAAAGCTTTTACAGTGTCCTAGAGACAGGGTCACCATGGTTACTTCTTCCACCATTTAACATAGATGTGGAGCCTATATCATATATCCTCAAAACAACCTGACTTCCCTTGGATCATCCAAGAAAACTGTCCTTTCTCCCCCAATCTCTTCTCTGCATCAATCTCAATAGGAATAAAAAAGGTGTTGGTTTTGATATAGGTTTCTTGAGCAGAATTTCAGATCTGATTTTTAAATATATATAATACAGAAATATAAAATATATATATGTAAATGTGTGTATATATATGTTTATATATAAATGTATGAGTATATATGTATATATATATAATGTATAATGTATATATGTTTATAATGTATATATATACATATATATATGTGTGTGTGTGTATATATATATATATATATGTATATATATATATATATATACACACACACACACATATATATATATGTATATATATAGTTTAAGCCTAGTGAAAGACAGGACTGTGCTAAAAATGGCTAAATAAAGCAAGTTAAAAAAAAAGGCAATGTTGATACTTTCAACTGTCCATAGTTTTTATAGACCCTGTCAGTCCATGCCTGTGTCTGGACTCACAAACTATGGGGCAACAAGCATTTTTAAAGCTTTCGGTTAAACTAGGAAAGACTATAAATGCATTAAAAAGTTTTTAGGACCTGCCTCCACATCCCTGGACACAAGCTACAATCTACCTATTATCTTTTTATATAAATATCTTCTTCCCACAAATCCTGAAAAAGTCAAATCCTAGGAAGTCACTTGTTGTCTCTGTCAACACACAAGGAAGCACCTGCGGTAAGATGTTTCCTGCCTGAGTCCATCTTTGCTTCCAAGTTTGCTGCTATATCCACAAAGCTTTCAATAGCAGCTGAAGCTTAGTAGGAGTTCAGCAGATATTTGTTAAATATTGAATGAGTTAACAAATAAAAAGGTTTCATTATTGCTGAAGTGTACTTTTAACTGCCTACCTTGCTACAAATCAGCTGTGCTTTATCACCAATTTCTATTCTCTCTTGAGTTCTTGCCATATGCTTCCTTTCAGGCTCTCGAGTATTTCCAGCCTTTTGAGTTTTATTCTGGGTTTGGCCCACAGGCAGTAACCAGACTAGCAAGCTTTATAACTATCCCTAAAATAGACTCCTTGGCTCTTCTTGGTTCTCACAGTACTACATTTCAGAGCTACATTGTTAGAAGTTCATTATAGCAAAATAATATAAAGAGTAAAAATGTGGTGGGTTACTAAATGTGATAGTTAGCCTCCAAGATGTCTCTCAATTAACCTGCATCTCTTTCTCCATGCCCTCATATAATGTCCTCTCTTTGAGAGTGGGCTGGACTTAGTGCTCACTTCTAACAAATTGAACACTACAGAAGAAATAGAATATTACTTTCAAGATTTGGTTACAAAGACTACTAAAAGCATCCGTAATCTCTCTCTCTCTCTCTCTCTCTCTCTCTCTCTCTCTCTCTCTCTCTCTCTCTCTCTCTCTCATTACCTGTTCTGAGAGAAGACAGCAGTCATATGAAGCAGTCCCCTTGAGAAGCCCATATGGCAAGAACCAAGGCCTCCAAGCCAACAGCCAGTGAGGAACTAAGGTCTGCCAACCACCTATGTGAACTTTGAAAGTGGATTCTCCAGCCCCAATCAAGATATCTGCAGTTCTGGCCAACATCTTGACTGTAACCTCATGAGAGATCTTGAGCCAGAATCACCTAGCTAAGCTCAGATCACTGACACAGAAACTGTGAGATAATAAATGCACATTGATTTAAGCTGCCATATTTTAGGATTGTTGCATGGCAATAGATAACTAATACATTAAACTAGAGGTCAACAAACACTTTCTTAAATGGTCAAATAATAAATATTTTGGGATTTGTAGGACATACAGTGTCTATTGCACTCCTCAATTCTGCCATTTTAGCCTAAAAGTGATCAGAGACAATGTGTAAATGAATGCACATGGCTGTATTTCTATAAAACTTAATTCACAAAAACATTCAGCCAGCTGTGGGCTCTAATGCACCAACCTTTATACTAAACCAGTGTGTCTTCAGTCTTTAAAATTTCTAATGCCTCATTGTCCTGCAGCAAACTTTCAAGAGACAAGCAGAGCCAATTCAGATTATAAAGTTTATTCTATAGTGTGACAGGAATACCCATCCTCATTATTACTTTTCATTATTAAAAAGTGAAGTTAGTGTTTAGGGGAAAGAAAAGTAAGATGTAGGAAAACTTCCTTCCAGAGTTGGAGAAGAAATCAAAATGTAGATTTTTTTTTTTTATCCCAGAAGAATTTAGAAGGAGAGTAAGGGGAGACAGTGTGAAGATATCAGATACCCAAGTTCTACAAATCCTAGCCAAACACTGAACATAGAGATGGGGTGAGGAGGGGGCAGAAGATGCTTCAGATACATCTAGACAGATACAAGAATCCTAAGAGCTTCAGAACTGGGTAGAGTGGAAGGCTCAAAGCCTCTAGGAGAAACCCTGAGCCACTTGGACCAAAATGGCATAAGATTGATACACAACATTAGTTAAGGGGGATGGAAATAAGGTTTATGGCCTCCCATGTGCTGGGCACAGCATACAGTAGATACAAAGTTCTTCCAGAAGTTACAGAAACACTAAGACGATCACTTGGTCAGAGAGTCCAGAGCTGGTTAAGGATAAAATCTCAATGACCAGAGGTAATGACAGGTTCTAGGGTGGGCAGCAAGTGAAGAGACTAGATATTTACTTCTTTTTCCTCTCTGAAAAGGATTCTTCCTGCATCTTATTTTTCTTTTCCCCAAAGAATCATTCTCATAAGGCATGTTCAAAAGTGGGAGGATAGCTCCAATACCAGGACATTTAGCAGAGGCCAACAAGCAAAGATTAATGGAAACAGGTTCATAACCAGAGGTTTCTCATGGATTAGCCACCTCCTCCCAATTCTCAAGAAGATATATGAGGACCCTTCCACCCTGTTGGTCTATGGGCCATCTTGAGAAAAACAGAGAAAGGGAAAGAAACTCTGGGAGAACAAACGTTTACCCAAAAGAGACTGCCCTCAAGATACAATTGTTTAAAATCAGAATGTACTGAAAGACTTCTCCTTGATAAGTTTACATTGTTTTCCCTGCTAGACAGAGGATGGGGGCTTATGAAAAAGTATATATCAGTTATTGTATTAGTTTGCTATTACTGCCATTACAATTTACCCCACACATGGTGGTTTAAAACAGCACAAATTTTTATCTTAAAGTTCTGTGGGTTAGAAATTCAACATGGATCTCAGAGCTAAAATCAAGGTGTCAGAGGCTATTTCCTTTCTGGAGTTTCTAATGGAGAATGTCTTTCATTTTCCAGCTTCTAGAAATGGCTTGCATTCCTTAGCTCCTGGCTCCCTTCTCCCATTTTCAAAACCAGCAATGTAGCATCTCTCTTACCATGTATTCATAGTCACATATTTTTCTCTCACATGACCTGGAAAAGTTCTCTTCTTTTAAAAATTCATGTGATTAAACTGGACCCACCTACCATGTAAAGTAACATATGCATAGATTATATTTGAACATCTTTAGAAGCAGGATGCAATATTCTGTCTACCACAGCAATGGAAAATAAAGGAGCTACTTTCCATTTTAAAGTGTGCTATCAATAAATTTGGGTTTCTGTTGATAATACCCAGTATCTAAGTATAATTTATATTCTGCACGTATTTTAATTTATAAACCTTTCAAATACAATATGTCCTACATGAGTAGCTAATTCTTTAAACTTCTTAACAAACTTGAACTGAAAATTCAAAAAAATATATTGCATAAACTATATCAATTAGAGACAGCAACCTCACTCAAAAAAATATCAAGGGCTCACACAAGTGTTCACCTAACTGAGAGCACATTTCCATGTAGAATTCCAAACAGAAAAGTATAAATCTTGTATAACCAGTAAAACTTAGACAAGACTTTTCAGTGAAAGGGTTTTAAAAATCCCCCAGAAGCCATGGTTTGCTTCAATTAAAACATAACAAATCAGTATAAATCATCATTAAATTATAAAGTCTAATTAATTACTGAACAGCATCAACCATATAAATTATATATAGGAGACTACTACCAGAATAACACTTGCTATAAATTGTGTGCATTTTAAATAAACTGTAATACCACTGTTATAAACATTAATGTGTGCATATTGCTTGAGAGTTTTATTGGAGTGCTTGTTTTTTGTTTTGGGGACTTTATTTTTAGTTTTTAGATGAAGACCATTTAAATTGAAGCTATATTTGAGAACTATTATTGTTATTCTTTCCAGTCATCTCTTATTACTAAAATTTTTAGAAAAGATTTTTAATCATCATTTTTGATTCAAAGAAAACACATCTAGATATATGACTGTCTTATCTCAAATAAGTTTTTAAATATAAGGTTTACCATAAGTTAGTCTACTTACACAAAAATGATATTCTAGATATAGAGAAGAAAACAACATATTTGGCAGTAAAATTCCAATGAAAAAAATTAAATGTTTGGGGTTTACATTGGTTGTGCTTATAATCAATATCATATGTCATAGATATTAATAGAGTTGCACTTTTCTGAGGTTTTACAGCCACTAAAATAAGCTCATTTATTAAATTATAAAATATATGCAGTTGTTGAAGACCTAGGTTACATGTCTTTTTGAGCACTAAAAGGAATTCTCTTCAATCTTTTCCCAAAGCTTTCTTTTTAGGCAAACTTTTACCTATTCTACAAAAACCACTCATTTTACAGAAATTTTCCTTAAAAAGAGCAAAAAGCCTAAAAAATTATACTTTTTAATTATTACCTACACTTCAGCAACTTTTTAGCCTCTCTCTTGTTCAATCATCTGAAGATATCCAGAGAACACAACAGGTCATTTGACAAAAACTAGTCACGTACAATGAATGAGGCAGCATTGTATGGACAATTTATTGCATGTAAGACACCTTCAAGAACCTAAATCAAACATGGACACAGTAAAAGAGGAAGGTTGTAAGAGAACATAAGAGATGTAAAATTAAATATTCTAAAAATATCAAGGAAGAAAAGTTCGTCCAACTGGGTAGATAAGGTAAAGTTTAATGCAAGGATATGGTATTTGAATAGAGCTTTGAATAATCAGGGGGCTGTAATAATTGAAAGGAAGGATTTGCCAGTCATCAGGAACAGCAATATGAATTCTTTATTTTGCAGAGAATCAGAAACAACACATATATCCCTATCCTTAGCAAAATATTACAGATACAGATCTCAGTTATCATATGGAGTAGTAAAAAGAGAACAAAATATGGACGTAAAAAGACATGGGGACTGAGGAGTGACATTTAGTCACCATGTAGTCACAATTTTATTATCTTAGAGAAATTACTTCACCTTTATGAGCCTCAGTTTAACATTCTGTAAACATCTAAAGTAATAAAAATAAATTGGCAAGGTTGTTTGTATTTGTAAGCAAGAAGCATAGCACTTGGTATAACATGTTTGAAAAAAATGTTTAATTTAATATTATAAAGTTTCTCTGTAGCAAAGAAACCACAGACCTAAGTACTCCCTTATATGGAGATAAATTTCCTCTTTTAAGAATATCTGCATTTAACTTATAAATTCTCTTTCTAAAATTAACTCTGTGATCTGAAGACTAGAATAATAGAAATCTCACATAACATTTTTCCAGGAGCAAACTACTGAAAAACTGCTAAATATGGACAATGCAAAGGAAAGAAATAAGAAAAATTATGGATATATGGAAATGTTGTATCTATAAAATATCAAAGTCACATTAGAAAATGCCAAATGCTGGAATTTTCTATCTAGCTTAATTGTATTTATTTCAAGAAGAAATATTTGGAAAGCTATATTTGAGAACTTCCTTACATTTTGGCTAACTACTGGTAATTATGCTGAAACTTCATTATCAGTCCTGACACTTGAGATGTACCATCATCTAAATAATCATTTTCATTTCACAGAAATCCCAGGACTATTTTTCTAACAATTGAGCCATAACAGTGCTGTTCCCATGGTTACCAAGAATTCTAATTTCAGTTCCTTAACACAATTTCATCATGTACGATTGTACAATCCTGCAGAATAGGCCACTCTTAGTTCTACATGCTCTATTATTTTTCTCCAAGTTTCTCACACCCAGTCCCTATTTAAGCTTCCTGTTTTATTCATGTTTTGACTAGATTTTGTGTCCAAACCTATATAACGATCATATTTCTAGCCAATAAATTCAGGTCAAGAGAATGAAGTTAAGAGGTAGAACTTGAGCAAAGATTAGAAGAATCAGCTCTTCAACACTCTTCAAAGCCCTAGATTTAGCCCCATAATCATGGTGGTAGAGGAAAGAGCAGCATGAATCTCGACTTGGGTTCTCAGTGATTTAGTAATCCTATTTTTATCACAGTTTGAATTTCTCAACAGCAAAGGAATTTAATGCTCACAACTCACTAAGTGACTGAAATTATGTGTAGAGGTGTGTGTGATTGTGTGTGTGTGTGTGTGTCTGTGTGTGTGAGTGTGTGTCCAGTTGGCTGAGGGAAGTCACTTTAAAAGGAAAAAAAGCCATAGGACCATAGCTTTAATCAAATTCTCAGAAACATGTGTGCAACAAAGATGATTTAAAAGAATACTTCTCTTGGACAAGATGTTTTAGAAAGGAACTCTGAAGGACCAAGTTATTACTAAAAATAGTTTTGGTAAAACTAGTATTAATCCTTAGTCATTGAGATGGTATTAAAATTAGAATTCAATGTAAATTTTTTGGAAAATTGATATGATAATGTGTAACAGGACTCATGAAGATGTTTTACCTCTCAGATCCAGTCATTGAACTACAAGGAATATATTTTTTAGAAAAAAAATTCAAGAAAGATAATAAAGTAAAGAGATGTTCATTTTGATATTATGACAGATAGAGAAAAAAATAGAATCCAATATTAGGATTGGTTGAATAAATAATGTGACATCAACACAGTGAAACAAATATTTTTAAATTTCTATTATTCTATACAAAAGTACAAAACATTTCCAATAAGCTATTAAATCAAATCACAAAGATAACACAAGTATGTATAATATAAGTACAATTATGAGAAAACATAAGAAGATTTAAATAATTTCAAAATAATTTTACTAAAGTAACAGGATCATGTGTGATTGTGTTATTTTAAAATTCTCCCAAATTGTAATATCCTGTTAAGCAAATGTTGAATTAAAAATAAAACATTAAGGTAATGGCTAGGTAGAGAGCAAGAAGAGAGAAAAAGCAATTAGTAGGATCATTTTAGAAACTGTATAAATGTCTAACCAAGGTACTGCATACTTGAAACTAATAATAAAATAAAATTCAAAAATAAAAAATGGAATAATAAAACAGAGACTTCTGTTTAAACATGATAATTTGAATATGTTTTTATCTTCATTCCTTTCCCACACTTCACTAACATGGCATTGAAGATATGAAAAGAAGGCATACATCTACAAGAAAAATGAGGACAGATAAGGAAAGGACAACATCAAAATTTTGGAATTTATAAAACCAACAAATGAGGATGACTAACTTATTAAAAATGGAAAAATTTAAACATACACCAACAATATAGTAAAATAAGCTTATTTATGTCAAAAAACCCTAGAGCATTTCAAAATCAAAAGCATCTTTTACCTCCAAAGGAGAGGTAAAGATGTGGCTAAAATAAATACATATTTGTAAACAACTTCTAGATCAGAAGCCAAAAGCAATTAGATCTACTCCCCGCCCAAATTCACCTCTCCCAACCTGCTCAGCCAGAGAACTTTTTCTTCCCCACCCAACAAAAAACTACTCTTTGGAGGAATTGAAACAGAAAGATCTTATACTGTGAACAACTGAAGTCTGAGGTCACAGTAAAAATAAAGCATTTAAGAGACAATAGGCATATTGAATAATGAGATCCCTCCCACTTTCCTCTCTCATCTCTCAGAATGATTCGTTAGACCCCTGGGCAGGAACTCTTAAGATGACCAACCTGTGAGAAAAGATCTTCAGATACTGATGGTTATCTGTTCCCCAGTGAAACATCCCTGTCCAATCATGTTGTCATAAAACCACCCATCAGTGCTCTCAGCATTTAGTATATCAAGCTTAAGTATCAGTAGATACCCAGAAGACACATGACATTTGAGAAAAACATGAGGAATAGCAACCAAAATAAATAGTAAAAGAAACTGGAAAGAAGGGATGAAACAGTAGAGACAGAAAAACTCTTTTCCAAATAAGTAAATTTCTCCAGAGAGATAAGAGAAGATAGTACAGCTATGGAACAAAAATAAAAATACTATTTTTAACAGAACATTAAGAATATAAGAAAGAGCTCTTGAAATTAAAAATCTGATGTCAGTAATTTAAAACCTATAATAGCAGATGTGGAGAGTAAAATGAAGACAGTAATCTAGAAAATAAAACAAAAAAAGAGTTACAAAACAAGAAAAACAATCTAGAATGCCCAAAATTGACCAATAAAACTTTCATATAAAAATCGTAAAGAAAACAAAGGGCAAGGGTTTGTCAAAGAAATAATATGAAAAAAAATTTCCAAGAACTGAGCTTGAAAATGCCCACAAGATTCTCAATATGATAAATGAATAAAAGTCTACATTAAGGTATAAAACCACACACTTTCACAATACCAAGTGAAAAGATCTTAGGTCCTTACAGATCAGAAACAAAAGATCTGAAGTCAAGAATCAAAAAGACATCATACTTGATCCTCCAACAGCAATCCTGGTGGTGAAGTAATGCTTCAAAAGTTCCAAGAGAAAATTACATCCAATATTGAAGTGTATACTCAGACAGATTATCCATCAAGATTGGGGATAGACTAAAAATATTTCAGACATGAAGGCTCTCAAAATATTTTCCTATCCTCCTTTTCTCAGAAACTAGTGGAGAGAGTAAACCAAGAAAGAGGAACCAGGAGATGAGAATCAGGAAAAAGAGTCTCTAACACAGAAGAGAATTAGAAATTATCATGATAATGATGATGAAGAGAAATCACAAAGCAAGAACAGTGCAGCTGGACTAGAGAGCACCAAATCTACCCACTTACCCACACTGGAGGGATAACTCCAATGCTGTTAAGTGAATTTAAGAGATTATTTGATACGGTTAAATGAATCAAAAAAATATTTATAATTATGGCAAAAAGTTTGGAGTTGAACAGTGATAGGTACTCAGAAATTAA
The DNA here is from genome assembly GCA_004027375.1 of Macroglossus sobrinus. Lineage (NCBI taxonomy): Eukaryota > Metazoa > Chordata > Mammalia > Chiroptera > Pteropodidae > Macroglossus > Macroglossus sobrinus. The sequence continues at coordinate 8,223 of PVKZ01002577.1, read as the reverse complement.
ATAAAAGAAAAAAATGTAATGATGACTCCAGGGAAAAAATTTTACATAGGAAAGAAAATGAAATTAGAGGATTCTACATAGTTCATCTGTGAATAAAGTCTATATAATTATAAAAATATAAACACTGAATATTGATTTGATTAAAAATAATGATAAGCTTATATCTGGAAAATGGGGAATGAAAAGTTTCAATAAAGAGGACAGAGGGTCATGTATTTCAAAATCAAATTCTTGACTTCACAGTAAGAAATTAATTGATAGTATCTGTATTGGGGGTGGGGAGAGTAGAAATCAGTGTAAGCATGTTATTTAAAAATGTGAAAACAAATGCTAGAAGAAACAAACAGAACGAATTTAAACTGAAGTTAGAGAGGAAATGGGGAGGTGACTGCTGCTTTTAAAAGTAAATCTAATTAAGTATTTGCTTTTAAATCTATTTACATGTATAACTTGTACAGAATAAAGAAAATAAAGTCAAAGGAAGAAACAAACAAATGTAAAACAGGCAAAACAGAATGAAAAAGTAAATGTGAATATTGTCCTAGATTCAATTTTATAAAAGTTGATTATTTCAGGGGACATTCAAATTGCAGCTTCCATTAATACTATAAAGAGAAATCAGAAGAGAGAAAGGCTAAAATAAGTTTTTTAAAAAGGCTTGCATAAGAAATTTTCTAGGACTAAGGAACATGAATATTTTGATGAAAATGTTCTGCATTGAGTGTCTCAGACAATGAAGGAAAAACACTCCAACTTAGATACATCATTACAAAGATTTAGAACCCAAAGGATAAAAAAAAAATTCAAAGTTTCAAGATAGAGAGAAACACAAATGAGACTGGGTATCAGATTTCACATGAACAACCCTGACTTTATTTTCTTCATTCTGTCTCCTTAGATTTGCTTTATTTTTCCTCCTAACATTGATAGTAATGTTTTGTTAACCTTACTTTTTAAATAACAAAAACATAGCAAAGTTATTTGTGTAAATATACTAAAAAGTGAACAGTTCAATAAGACACTTTAAAAAAGCATTTAATGAAAACAAAATGGCTCTAATGTTAGGGGAAATAATTTTAAACCTATAGTTCTATATGTAGCCAGATTAACAGTCAAATATAATGCACTTCATAAAAGCACTTCAGATATGCAAATACTCAGAATGTTTAATTCTACACATTCTCTCTTAGAAACTTACTTGAGGACATTTTCCAGGAAAACAAAGGAGGAATATAAGAAATGAGGGCATCAAGCTAAGAAACGGGGACCCATGAAAAAAAGAATCATCAGTCCCTGGATGGAAACGGAAAAAGTTCAAAAATGCTATCAGTGCAGAAGGAGCAGAGAGACACTCAGGAAAAATAAGTACTTCTTAAAACTGGCACTTTTCTTAGTAAGTTGAAAGACCTTAAGGATTTAATAAACAGTGATAATGTAAATTAGAATCTAAAAAAATCAAACGTATATATTTAAAAAGCTATTTTGTGTTCTTGGATCGGAAGAATTAACATAGTTAAAATGACCATATTACCTAAAGCATTATACAGATTTAATGCAATCTTCATCAAAATCTCATCGGTATTTTTTTAAAGAAATAGAACAAAAAATCATCAGATTCATATGGAAGCACAAAAGACCCCAAATTGTCAAAGCCATCCTGAGAAAGAAGAACTAGGCTGGAGGCATCACTCTGCCCAACTTCAAATTATATTGCAAAGCAACAGTAATCAAAGCGGCATGATATTGGCAGCAAAACAGACACATGGACCAGTGGAACAAAATTGAGAGTCCAGAAGTAAACCTATATTTATATGGGCAAATAATTTTGACAAAAAAGCCAAAAACATACAGTGGAGAAAGGAAAGCCTCTTCAATAAGTGGTGCTGGGAAAACTGGAAAGCCACCTGCAAAAGAATGAAACTAGACTGTTGTCTATCATCACACACCAAAATTAACTGAAAATGCATGAAGGACCTGAAACAATAAAATGCATAGAAGAAAATATAAGAATGAAACTCAAGGGCCTTGGACTTAAAGAGAATTTTATGAATTTGACCTCAAAAGCCAAGGAAGTAAAAGCTAAAATAAATGAATGGGACTACATCAAACTAAAAAATGTTTGCTCAGCAAAAGAAACCATCAACAAGGTAAGGAGACAACCATCTGAATAGGAAAATATATTTGCAAATAACGCCTCCGATAAGGGCCTAATATCCCAAATATACAAAGAACTCGTACAAATAACAACAATAAAACGATCCAATAAAAAAAAATGGGCAGAGGATTGGAACAGACACTTTTTCCCAGAGGACATACAAATGGCCAACAAACATATAAAAAGATGTTCAACATCACTAGCTATTAGGAAAATGTAAATCAAAACCACAATGAAATACCACCTCACACCTGTTAGAATAGCTATAATCAACAGAACAAGTAATAAAACATGCTGGAGAGGATGCAGAGAAAAAAGAACCCTTATACATGCTGTGGGACTGCAAATTGGTATAGTCATTATGGAGGTTCCTCAAAAAACTAAGAATTAATCAACCATATAATCCTGTAATCCCTCTAGTATTTACCCCAAAGACTTAAAAAATTATATCCATAAAGATATCTGCACACAGTGTTTATAGCAGCATTATTCACAGTGGACAGAAAATGGAAGCAACCAAAGTATCTTATGATAGACAATTGGCTAAAGAAGCTATGGTACATATATACAATGGAATATGACTCAGCCATAAGAGATGAAATACAACCATTTATGATAACATGGATGGAACTCGAGATAATCATACAAAATAAAATAAACCAGACAGAAAAAGTTGAAAATCACATATCACTTATATGTGGGATATAAACCTAAAAGCAATGAAGGAACAGGACAAACAAACAGAGACTCATAGACATGGACTATAGACTAGTGGTTTCCAAAGGGTAGGGGATAGGGAGGTAAATGGGGTAAAGGGTGTCAAATATAGGGTTTAGGGGGAAGGTGAAGTGAGTAAAGGGGATCAAATATATGGTAGCTGAAAGAAACTGGACTTTGGGTGGTAAACAATAGAATATACAGATGTCAAATTATAATGTACACCTTATTATATAATTATAAAAATCTATTAACCAATGTTACTTCAATAAACTTAAGTAAAAAATACATTATTTGAAGTTATAAAAGTCACAAATAGAGGGATTTTAAAAAATAATACAACTATATTGGGATGAGGAAAAGGGAAGTAAGAGATTGATTTAAGTATCATAGCGGTTTGGGCATAGATGTCTAATGTCTAAAATTGGTCAATCAAATCTAACCATATAACAATTTTAATCATTGATATTCTTTTAACCCCTAAAAACCAAAAAATAGGCTAATTTAAGAGTTCAAAATAATTCCCTCTAGGATTGAGACTGTATACGTATAGTGGATTGTGGCAGGGATTGTTGCTTTTAATTAGAAGCCATCTTTTCTCCCACCAGCCATCTGGAGTCAGAAGTGAAGATGCCATAAGATTTAGAAAATCTAATGATTAATGTGTTTATTTAATTTCTAATGTGTAAGTTTTTATTTAAATTTTTAATATGTGCATACCAAACTTTGTTAATAGATGAAACACACATATATTAAAGTATACATGGAAGAAAACACAAAACAGAAATTTTAGGAAAATTATGATTGTAATGATTAAAATGATGCAATTGTACAATATTGACATGAGTCAACATACAAATCAATGAAACAAAAAACACTAGCATATGAAACAATTTTAAAATGCAACTTTTCATGTTCTTCCAGTTTTAACTGAGCAGTACAACAATACAATTCAACCAGAACAGTTCCAGTGACCACAACTACACATGCTAAAGGATTTCCAAAGGTTGTAGTCCTAAACCAATTTCCCCAGCATTACTATGTAAGCAATAACAAAGGAATCAGTTGAGGAGATTAGAGGGAGAATTTGTGGAGAATAAAGTTGCTCTTATGCTATAGCATTAGGCCTGGCAAACTTGTCTTTTTCCTATTAATGATACTTATTTTGTTAAATAAGTATACTCATATTTGAAACCAATTTTTAGTAGAAACTGCAATGAATTTTTAAAGTCTAGTGTTACATCAAAGATCTAAACTTTCTCCCAAAATAACATTTACTTCCTCTTCCCAGCTTGGGCCTGAATTAGGTTGTGAAACCTGCAGAGTAGATGTCCGGCCTGGTCAGGTTCTTCTCCCTCTCTCACTCACCCTCCTCCACTATTCTTTATGTGATATCTTTGACCTATTCTACGATCAGGTTTAGCAAAAAGATTTAAGAGAAATAGTCATAGTCTTAGTTGGCTTGGACTCGGTCCTGGAAAAATTAAAGAAAAAAAAGACTAGCCTAGAATGGCCTGTTTGGTGTTAGAACCAGAGAAAGCCAGTAGGGTCAAAATATGATTCCCAGAGTACTGTGGCGGGGCACAAATGTGGACCAAACGAGGGGAAACTGGCCATCAGCAACCTGAAATGGACTCCACACAAAAGAATGTCTGCATGAGCAGAGCCACCTAGCAGTGTGGTGACTTGCAAGAAGCTAAGGCGCTGAGGGAAAATCAAAAGCGCCAGTTGAAGGGCCTTGCCTAAATCAACAGAAATGGAGTTGACTTTTCCAGAAATAAGATCTCTGAAAAAAATAATAAAAGTGACCCGCAAGAAAAATATTTTATAGATAATATTTTTCTTAGCATTTCTAATGTGCTACACATATATGCATTAATTTAATCTTCAAAACACAATATGGTACAGTCTATTGTTATCCCACAGAGGGGTTAAATAATTTGACCTAGTCACAAAGCGTGACTAGATAGAACTATGATTTGAATCCAGGGACTCTGGCTCCAAGGTCTTGGCTTTTCATAACTACTCTAAAGGATTCCCTTAAAAAATAGACATTGTTTATCAACCATTCTAAGGCCTCAATGCCAGGTTACAACTATGCCAGCCACCAAAATTCTTGTGAAGTTCTACTTACTTTCCATATATTCTTCACAAAATGAAAACAGACCTAGGATAGCATGCTAGAGAATGAAAGTGGCCCAGGTGCCCAATCGCCCTAAGGTTACAGCCAAACAACTGCCACACGTGAGCAAGTTTAACAAAGACCAGAATAACCATTCACATGAAATCATTGACCCACGAACTTGAGTTGAATAAATGGTTATTGTTTCAAACCACTGAGTTTTTTAATATTTCATAACAATAGATAATTGATACTCTGCAGTCACGACAGAAATGATTGAAGACTTGCTAATGAATGGGAGTGAGGGCAGAGAGGAGCTGTCCAAAGAATGTCTGCTCATGGTACCTAGAAGCCAGGGATCTGCGCACATGGTAGATACAGGAGCCATAGTCTGACTGAAAAGGGAAGGCTGTCCCAAGGAAAGAAGCTGCATGCTCTATTGCAGGTTTTAGATTGGACCATCTATTAAGGTATTCAGTATGTACTTTTATCTAAACTTAGCAGATGGCCACTTAAATAATCAGTCTCCCATTCAATGCTTACAGGGAAAATTTTTTATCATACTTTATATAGCAAACAATCTGGCAAGATATGCCTTAGACAATGCTCATGAAGGGCTTACTTAAGTGGTGCAGATAATCTATTTGTAAACAATGTGTTGACATTTTGTGAACCACAAACATAATCATAGCCATTGACCTAGAAATCTCATTCTGAGAGTTTTATGAATTTTTAATCATCCAGCTTAATCTTGTTTATATGTATTAAATAACATGAAAGGACATCTTGGTTTTCCTGGTGAAAAAAGCCAGTGAACTGTAATATAAACCTAAACCCTTGAAATGCTGAAAGATAAATTTGGCTGTAAGGCTTAAACTAGTGGCCTTAATAATTACACAGTAAATCTTAGCTAAACTAACATGTTTTTCTAAAATGTTAATTATAAAATCTAAATTAATAGTTAAAAAGTTTTCAAGCTTGTAAATAGAAGAAATATAAGCATCATCCTTTTTCTGTGCCTTCAAGCTTTTCCATAGGAAATAATGACTATTCACAAAAAAAATTGTTCCTGAATAGTTATCCTCACCGTGCTAGTGAGGAAGATGATGCAATAGCATCATTTCTTAAAAATCCAAGCCCCAGGCTGCCTGGTATAAGTAACTCCATTATGATGATTACCTTATACCTTTGTCATTACTTGTTTACATGTCTGTCTCCCGCATCAGACAATAAACACATTGGGGGCAAGAGAAAAGATACTCATAAATTATTTGTTGAATAAAAAATAAATCAATAGACTATGCCTGAGATTAAAGCACGTTTGATACTGAGAGCTTATAGGAAATTGGATTTTCAGATATAAAAATATATCATCTATTTACTTTTGTGTATTTACTCTCAAACATGATCCATAAGAATTTGAGAAAGTTTATAATAATCACAAAAGAGAATAGTAGCTTACAATTCAAAAATTTTAAAGCCAGGAGACCAGGCAAGATGTCGTGGAAGGTAGAGACTTTGTACATCTTCTCTTGCGACTATAGCAGAGCTGTGATAAAAACATGGAGCAAACAGCAAGCAGAGTCACCTGTGGCCAGGGTGCATAGTAGCCCTAAAACTAGAGAGAGAAATAAGAAATCACCTTAGAACAGTAGAAGAGGGAAGAGATGAAAGGCTACCCAGTCCCACACAGGCTGACTGAGACAGAAGCTACAGCAGTTGCAGCCAGCAGGTGCAGATCTTCCTCTTAAAGGGACCACAACCATAACCAGACATTTCTGGTAATACACTCGCTTGTTTTGAGCTCCAGCTCTGGGGCAGCTGCTCAGGGGGCTCCAGAAACTTACAGGAGGATACTGAGTTTTGGGGCTTCAGGGCAAGGGCTGGAAGGAAGGCTTTCTTCCAGGCAGAAGTGCTGGCAGTATCCATTGTTTCTCTCTTAAGCCCTCCCCCATCCCAGCATTTGGATGCAGGTGCCAGTATACCTGAGACATCATCAAATGGATAACAGAGATAACTCTGCCCAGAGGAATCTCTGAAACTCTGCCCATTCCAATCCTGGCCTTACCCAAGCCACATCTAGCAGTGTCCTTGGCATGCCTTGTTCCCCTTGCTGAGTAGTTACAAGCCCTACACTGGCCAGTGTGGGCCTCAGTTTCTAGAATGAACGCTTGAGCAACAATAAGCATAGCACACGTGGCAGTCATCTACGGATTGCTTACCAACTCTTACTAGGTGGCCTGGAGGGCCCAGGCTAGGGCTAAACTTGGCCTGCAGCTGGACCCCTCTTAGGACTATGTCACTGTGCCCCACAGGACATCTACTACACAAAGCCATACAAATAAAACTGGGAGACTTAGGAGCTTTTCTTGGTACATAGAAACAGACACAGTAAGGCAGCCAAAATGGGGAGAAAAAGAAGCATGCCTCCCATGAAAGAGCAAAACAGAGCTCCAGAAAAAGATCTAAACAAAGTGAAGTAAAGCAACCTAACAGATGCAGGGTTCAAAACACTGGTTATAAGGATGTTCAATCAACTTAGGAGAAGAGTAGGTGAACTCAGTGAGAACTTTACCAAGTATATTAAAAAAACATAAAAATGAAGATAGAAATCATAAAAGGGAACCAGACAGAGATGAAGAATATCTGAATTAAAAAAGACATTTAAAAAAAAATAAACAGAATGGGTGAAGAGGAAGATCGAATCACCAATATAGAGGAGGCTCAAATCACCAATATAGAAGATGAGGTAGAGGAGGATACCCAATCAGAAGAGCAACAACAACAAAAAGAACCCAAATAAATGGAGATAATTTATAGGAGCCTCTGGGAAAACATCAAGCGTAACCACATTCACAATATAGGGGTACTAGAAGGAGAAGAGAGAGAGCAAGAAGTTGAAAACCTATTTGAAGAAATAATGATGGAAAAGTTTTCTAACTTGGTGAAGGGAATAGACATACAAGCCTAGGAAACTCAGAGAGTGCCAAAAAGATAAACCTAAAGAGGCCCACACCAAGAAAGTTCATTATTAAAATGCCAAAGGTTAAATACAAAGAGAAAATCTTAAAAGGAGCAAGAGAAAAGCAGTTAGTTACCTACAAGGGAGCTCCCTGAAGACTGGCAGCTGATTTCTCAAAAGAAACTTTGCACATAAGAAGGTCTTGGCACAAAATATTCAAAGTGATGAAAACCCAGGATCTACAATCAAGGTGACTTTATCCAGTAA